>JACCPG010000272.1:6103-67441 GCA_016069955.1 Drepana arcuata
GTCGTGCTTGAGTAACGGCGATGGACTCGCCATCTGTCACGTTGGCACCTAATATACCTCTGGCGGAAAGTGGGTGTGTGGGTATTATTACCTATACAGCTCTGCCTACCCCTTCGGGGACCCTTGTGGTAAGGCGTGAGGATATAAATGGTATAGTTATTTTTTTATTTATATAGGATATAAATTTTCATACATACATATATTTCTGCAGTCCTCAATTGCTGAACCTGTTCCAACAATTTTCAGATCAAACTGACCGTGATCTGCCCCTATATCGTGGACACTGGGCTGTGTAAGAACCCTAAGATCAAATTCCCCTCGCTGATGAAGATCCTGACTCCTCAAGAAGCGGCTGATAACATCGTGGACGCTGTCAGGAGAAACTACTTTGAGATTACCATCCCCAGTTCGCTGTTCTATGTCAACCAGGTAAATACAACTGTATGACTGGATGTATGAATTGGAGTTGTAACGGTCGCCGTGATCGAAAACGGTCAGACCATTATCATCATCATTATAATGGGTGAGCATGTATGAAGACATTGATGAATGTGGATGAAGCGAAATAGGTCTGTAAGTCTAGTACCTGTCTACAAGCACTACAAGCATCGCGGGTTAGGAAGAAGCAGAAATGTACTAGAACTACGACAGACTTTCGGTGACCATGACCCATGACAGAAGGCGTGAAGTCCTTTCGTATGAAAACAAATCGTGACTTTTACAAAGACAAAAGATGCCATTACATTCGCTAAGGCTACAAAATTCTCCACCAACTCCATTTTATAAGCTTTTTGAAATGTAGACGGCCTTCTTGTCTAACTGTCAGAGCTCCTGACTGCGACTTGATGTCACGGGTTCGATTCCTACTGAGGTATTTGTGTAATGAACACCAGTATTTGCACCTTAGTCTTGCGTGTTCTATGTATATATCTATATGTATAAGTAAGTATATCGTTGTTAAGTGTCCCCAGCACAAGCTTTGCTTATTTTGGGAGTAGGTCAATTTGGGTGGTATTGTCCGAAGGTATTTATTATTTGGTAATTTTGACATTCGTGTGTGTAACGTAAAATTGTATATTCTTCCAGATATGTAGAGCCATGCCGCGACAGGTACCCTTATATCTAAAGGACTTCTTAGATTCAGGCCTGGAAGCAGACGGCAAGTAATTCGGCGAATCATTTAAGGTTTACGCATCGTTATTTCTTGAAATTTGGGTAGTTAAGATGTGTGTTTGTGTTGTTTGCCAATAGAATTAAGAGCTTAGGCTGCCTGTAAGCGAACGTATTGCGAACGAGTAAATATTTAAAATATTCCAAGTTCGATCCACGCCTGATGCAAGTATCCGGATGTAATATTTATATTTGTATAAGTATGTATATCTGCCTAGCTTGAACTGAACTTTTTAAATTTGGATTGTGATGAGAAAAAGATTCATGTAAATTTGCTTAACAAGAAAGGATTCAAACAACCTTTTTGTCGACGTAGGTATCGAGAACAAAATGTACCTACATTTATTATCTGTCCTAGATCCCCGTGTCTTCCTGTCGACCAGTTGTCATTCCTAAAAAATCAATAAGGTCAAGAGATTTTACTACATGAATATCTCAATCTAATGAAAGTTGATAATATACATATAATCACGAATCACGTTGTTTCCATACTGTTTATAATTATGGTAAAATGACGTGAGCCTTACGGAATATAGATATCACACCAAATTACTTAAACACTGGGGTTAAAACCGCCATTTTTGAATTGCAGTACTTTGCTTCATGAATTCCGTGTGCTAAATATACAAAGCACACGGAATTCAATCACCCGCGAGCCTGTTCGAAGCAGTGAGAATAGAACCGCCATATCATTCGGCGCATAGAAAGATCTATGTTCAGTAGCAAAAGAGCTTTGGGACGTGATATTAAAGTCACTTCAGCGATCAGAGTTCTTTTATTGACATCCGTTATCCTTAAATTAGCCTTAATTGGTATATTGCTGAAGTTAATACCCAGTTTATTACAAAATCATTCCTTTGTTAAGACGTGATAATTTAACAAACAGACCGACATACAATCATTAGCATTTATACTATTATTATGGATATATGCCTATTTATTGATTATTCACGATAACTATGTATGTATATAAGCCCCTATATACTTGATCTTATTTACCCGTATCGTATATAATTGATGATTTGTCATGTTTTGATTCTTTTTATTTACAAAGAAAAGAGCCTTAACATTGCCGTATTAAGATAATTACGTTTAAGACATTATATCACAATATTGTTAGAATCGAAATAATCCAACTAGATTTTGTTTCCAAACAAGTCAAAATGAGAGTTAAAATGGTAATTCTTATAAAATTTGCATTGTGCTCCCAATCTAGTGTATTTTTTTGTTTCTAATTCGGAAAATTTCAAAATTTCGGTTTTAAATGAGAAACATATACATATTTATGGTACGATCATTCAAGTATATAGTATTAATAAATACAACAATATTAAATAAGCCTACATATGAAGAGTTTAATTAATTAATTAATCAATAATTTTTTTCGTTGAAAATTCTCAAATTGTTTCTAAACTACATATACCTACATTACATATGAAGGGTCTTTAAGGCTTACTAAGGGCAGATATATAATATCAAGAGAAGGAATATTCTAATACCAATAAACATGAAATGAGCGTAGTTTTAGAATCGACTTACTTAGATTTATATTGAAAGTACATACGATTAGAATAAGTGTATTGGTACGGTTAAATAGTATAAGTATTTTTGTTAATTTCATAAACTACAGAGCTATATTGTGTATTTAATATCGCTGTTTTTATGGAATCTCGTCATTAAAAATGACAATGAAGCAAAGGGCTTTAGATGATATGCCTAAGGCGTAGACTTTCTGAGAGAATTCGTGTATCAGTAATAAAACTGATTTGATAGATTCAGCGCTGGCCACTTTACACTGATCTTATAACATTTCTTATAGTTTATGGATGGATGGTAGAGAAAGTAGTTAAAAAGGTTAATAGGCGAGTATAAAATAAACTGTGGTCTTCCTGCTAAATTCATGTGAAATAAATATATAACGGTGCAAAAATCCCTTATTAAGCCAGAGGGAGTAGAGCGCCAAATTCGCATCATTCCCTTTGTTCCTACTCCTTCGTTCAGAATTCCTGTTAATACTATTATTTTATATAATACTGATTACCTGATAATATGTAACAGGAAATCTGAACGAAGGAGTTATCAGTAAACGTTTTATCTAAATGCATTTTCATAGGTTTTATTCGATTTTTAAATCTTGTAAATTGCCTAGGATTATGAGCATGTCCTTTGATTTTTTTTTTAATTTTTGAAGTTTTGAAACGTGCCATTAAACACACAAAACACTGTGTAATGGAATTATTATTCAAACCGACCTTGTTTAGGCATTGTATTGTATTATTTGTGATATGTAAGAATGATAGGTGAGGTAGTCATTGTTAGTGTTAGAGGTGAAAACTTTGTAAAAGTATCAATTAAGGTGAATTAAAAAAAACAATCTTGACGTATTGTGTATTTTGTTCAAGTGTCTTATTTTAATTTCCACCTTTGTCCCCGAAAAGGTAGGCATGTAAGTGTTGGTGGTGGTTTACATACACGTTATCACTCCGAGTCCTTAACGGGGCAGGCAGAGAGAGTAGAGCGCCAGTTGTCGAGTTACATACCTCTTTCGCTTCGCTCACATTTTTGATGAATATATATACTCGAAACCGGTGAATATTAACATGTTCACCGGTTTCGAGTACTCTACAATACAGGAAAATTACATTTATTTTTAGTATCCGGTATTTTTTATATTATATCTTCTCTCATGAAGTTTCTTGCCGGTTCTTCTCCATGGAAGCGACCAACCCGAATCGTGCTTCTTTTTCGACGTTTTATAAGTGCCCACTTGGGTCTATGTGAAATAAAAATATTTTGATTTTGATTTTCTCCTTTCCACAAGAACAGTAGACAGAGGCTTGTTCGTGGTACCCACATATCCATTTTCCATCGGAGATATATATTTATTGCCAACGGGCCAGATGGCAAGTCAGTCGCCGTTACACAAGCACGACTTTACATAGATGCGTTTTTTACTTTATTCTCAAACGTTCCTTCTTCCTCTCGATGTTACCCTTCACCGTGTTGTGACTAATCGCTGTTCTTAAAGCCAGAAAATCTCATTTGTACAGTCGGGATTCGAACTTGCAATCTTTGTGTTCGCAACTACTCGATACTCACATTTCTCGGCAACATTAGTAGACATAATATCAGATTTACGTCATTATGTCTTTTATTTGGATTACATCACCTTCAAACAATATGAACGTGATGATATTTATTTTTACCATATGGAAATTTATTATTTTAGTATGTATATGACGCAAAGACTTGAAATCCATACGTTTGTATGGATTTCAAATCTTTGCGTCAAATACATATAATCACGTACTCTTTCCCGTGGGGATTGGCAGAGACCACTTCTTTCCACTTGCTACGATCCTTACTTGATGGCTTGAAATCCATGTAAAAATACTGCTGTTTCCACAGAGACATGTAAAGGTAACTTGTAAGAAGATATATTTTATCTACGGGACACAATGCGGATTGTAATACAGCTTTTAATTTTCAATCTATTTTATTATAAGATAAATGGAGTATTATACACGTGTTACAATTAACAAACATGTCCTACAGAACTTTGGCTTTGAAACATACCACAATCATTCAAGATAAATCCTTATTCTACTTACAATAACTTTGAATACAATACTGGCACCAGAGACAAGCAGTAAGCACCTATATATGAAAGGTTTTTGTTAAATCTGGTGTTCGCAGAAAAAGTATGAATTTACAATGACATTTAAGAAGTAAATTGTCAGATGTCGCTACTTTGTTCTAAACTCAAAAATATGAGCGATTTTTTTTCCGAAGGAAAGTCATGTATCATACTACAAGCTTTACGGGGATGTAAAACATCGCGAGAAACCAAACATACGCTAATAAAACCTGAAATATAATTATTTATATTTGACTTTCAGTCTATGATAAGACAGGACACACTAAGTCTGTGACAAAGGTCCCCGTGAGGACAAGCAGCGATTAAAAACAAATTCAATTCTATGGCAAATTTTTAGCAAAACTCATTGGGATTTAGTTAGCGGACAACCAGGATTTGAATCTGCAATTTTGACTTGAAACACTCAGCCATAATGCCTCGAAAGATACACTTAATGTACCATGTGTTAGGGATAACGTTTATCGAGTGTCTCATATTCGGGACAAGCTACGTCGTTGACAAATTGCCTAAGATATCGTTAAACAATGATATAAATATTTGTGCTACCGACTAACACATTCTAAGAACAGTCTAATTTTATTTATATTTGGAATTCTTATAAAAGTCCCTCTATACATGATTTTAAATTCAAAGTACTTAGTATACCTACTCTGTAGGTATCACTTATCGAATACATTTATTTGCTCTATACTATTTGCATAAAATATTGAGAAATTTGTTACATCCCTTTGAAAAATATTGTTTACTGCAGTAAACATAATCTAGATAGATTTATCTATATTTCTTTACAGACCTTAAGATAGAGTACACACAAATAACTTTAAGTTTACATTTACTTAAGCCTGCTTAAGTTATACCAGAAAATCATAATGTATTGTAAAAAATCGGATCTTCGTTTTCCCGTTGATGTGTAGAATATGAAACAAAGCCATCCGTGTGTCGATCTGTCTGTTGGGATAGATTGAAAAACTACTGAAGTGACTGCCGCAGGTTTCACTAATATAGTAAAAGGGATGGTTTATACGTATAGTTGAATATGGTGTGTTCCAAGGGCTCGGAGCAATAATATTATTATTTGACTAGGGTTAAGTTGCAGTTCCTTATAAATTAACCTCAAATTTGAACGTTTCTACTAGTAGGTAGTATATTTTCAAAAACATAAGTACCAATGAGTTTAATATTAAGTTTTAGTTATATTACAAACCTTATAGATTATTTTAGTTAACATAATGTCATAAATGAAACTTTAAATGGATTGCATAACAAGTCGTATGCGCAATTCGAACTGTTGTTGTCATTTTCAAATATACAAGTAGATACAATATCTATTATAAGCTTTTTTAGAGTAATTGACTTCAATCTTTAATGCAGTCAAAATACATTTTATGAGTTGATTGTGATAGTTAATGGTTTGGTTTTGAGGAATGGGTATTTGGGGCGACCCTTAAACAATTTCGGGTAAAATAGTCATGTACATAGTAGGTACATTAAGTACGTGCCTAGGAATTAATAATAATAATAAATACCTGAGACAATTCCACACAAATTGAACTAGTCCCAAATTAAGCAAAGCTTGTGTTATGGTAACTAGACAATTAAAATAAAATAGGAATTATAGTACCAATAATTCATACTGGTTTAACAGGTACTTAGACGAGATGAAGATACAAAGTATTAATAATAGTTGCGTTATGAAGCCAAGGTTTTATTATAGAACTCTACAGCGGCTCTCCTTGCCACAATTTCGTAAAGTCTATACGAGTACGTGAGGTTGCTAAGCGCTGTGCATTAGCAGAGCCACTTAAGTCACGAGTATCGTATACTATTTTATTGCTCGTGTGAAATAAACCTGCCTATACAATTCCAACGCGGCGGGTTGGGGGGGAGGGAGGGAATAATCATGATTTTAGAGCAGAGTAATGAACTGCAATGACATTCAATTTCAAATTTAGAATCTAAAATTTGCATCGTTACTTTTTGACAACATGAAATTGTTTTTTTTTTCATGTGTCAAATGTCATTTAAAAGTAACACCTTTTTTGTTATTATGGGTCTGTGAAATGGGTTTATTTTTCGCACGGTGAAAAAACTACTTAGAAGAATTAAAGACACGGAAAAGCTTGACTTAAGCGAACGAAGCGTGCGGGTTTGAGCCACACTGCTATAAATTAGTTCTCTTGTCTGGTACATAAAGGCTGCCACATTTTACAATCGAGCCACTTCCTAGCTCACGCTAGTGCCATAAACGTACATGACGTCATTAATGGTATACTAAATACTACGACAATATATACTTTGACATAATTTTTCACATTTTACAGAACCAATTAGAATCAGAAAAATCTGTTGCATTGCAATAATAGTTTATCTCGTAAATACATATCATTTTTGAACAACAACAGGTATGTGCATAGTAGAAGTACTGGAGCTTATCTACTAAAGGATTTTCCATTTTCACAAGCTACAAAGTCCGCTAGTTCCCATCTGGTAGTTTGGACACTAGATCAGGTACACACATACACTTTAAACATGAGGTTAAGATAACAAATTAGCTAACATCAAGTTCGTAAATAACTCATCATTATAACAAATTATAATAAAAGCAGTTTAAAATATGTCAATATCTTGTAAGTGCTGGTAATTGCGGTCCCAGTAGCCCCCGTTGTAGAGCCAGTCTTGTTGTTTCGTGTAAGGATTTGTGCCTTGGCTGAACCATCTGAAGGGAAAACAAACTGGTCAATACACATACACATTATACCCCCACATACACACACGCACACGCACACACACGCACACGCACACACACACGCACGCACACGTAGATGCTCACGCACTGTACTCGGTAATACCTCGGCTGCCAACCATCGGGAGACTTCTTGAGCAGTTTCCTGGCAGTTCGCTGCTTCTCCTCGAGCCTGGTCTTCTCAGCAGCAGCACCGTCGATGTCTCCCTGCTCCAGCATCCTGACGTCGGGCCGCAGCCGGCTGTCGGTAGGGCACAGCTGGCCCTTCATGTCGCGCTCCATCTCGTTGAGCGACATTGCAAATTCCGTGAATTGGTAGTACTGGAACGTGACACACGCCGGCTTAAAATTTTCTTATATCATTAGGTGGATTAACATATAAGATTATTAAATTCCTTAATCGTTTTTAAAATGAGATATATTAAATCCTTAATAGTTTTTAATTATATAGTTATATATTAATTATATAATGTTCGGGCTGGAACATATCTCGCTCAGAGAATCAGCATTGCTATCCAGCGTGGCAATGCTGCTAGTCTTCTTGGCACGTTGCCTCGGGATACCGATTTGGGACTAATATTTTATCTGTAAGTAGTTAGTTTCAACTGTTCTTTGGAAATATTATTAATTGTTTTTAATTAAAATTAATTAGTTCTAGACCAACGAAACAAATTACTGTTCAGTCAACCCTCAGTTTTATTGCAACAAAAGAAACCAAAATGGGCTTTATTTTCTCTGCCTTTGCTGTGTCGGTTAGTTAGTTTTGTGTATAGTGTTATATTTGTAGATAGAACACATAAGTATGTTCGGTACCTGAGCGCTATTAGTGGGCCTCGATCTAGCTTCCCAGAGAGTCACAGAGCCAGCTATATCTATGTTATAGGCTTCGTCCGATTTGGGCACGTCATCAGCATTGTCGGGGTCATCATTCTGTAATATATAATTATATAATATATATATCCTCACGCCTTCTCACAAGGGTCCCCGAAGGGGTAGGCAGAGGTGTATAGGTAATACCCACACACCCACTTTCCGCCAGAGCTATATTAGGTGCCAACGTGACAGATGGCGAGTCCATCGCCGTTGCTCAAGCACGACTATACATACGCCTTTGAATTTCTTCTCAGACGTATGCAGGTTTTCTCTCGATGTTTTCCTTCACCGTCAAGCTCGTGATGTGACTAATCACTGTACTTAAGGTCAGAAAAACTCATTGGTACAGTCGGGATTCGAACTTGCGACCTTTGCGTAGCAGGCAACTAATCGAACCACTCGGCCACCACGCCTCTTTATTCTAATATATAGGTAATTCTTTATTGAATTACCAGTTATATATGCATGATTTGGGATCTCATCTTTTAAGTTACAATATATTATTATGATCGTTATCGTCGTCATTGACAGTTGAGAATTAAATAATTGAATCCGAAGGGTTAATAAGTGGTATATTTAGGTGTCAACGTAATCGATCGTGAGTCCGTCACCGTTTCTCTACCATATCTACCATACCACTTTACATAAGTATTTGAATTTCTTTTTAAACTAATGCAGATTTCCTCTCGATGTTTTGTGATCGATTCTCGGGGTGTGATTGATCGCTTATTGATTAATTGTACATAAGTTATAATAAACTGGTCTCTCAAGAGACAGGCCTAGCCTAATTTGAGAACCCCTGGCAATTTTTTTATTACATTCTTATTTCACAATTTTACTCTTCACTTTTGCTTTGTTAAAGTTTTCTGTTTAGCTATAAGTATATCCTAATTAGTTAATAAGCAATTTTGTTATTTCCGGCGTGTGCATTCTGTGCTTGAATAAACGTTTTTTATTTAGTTATTTATTTAGTTCAGAACGACAGATCAATGTTTACTTCAACTCACATCCTGAATCGACATGGACCGCAAAGCGCCAACTTTGAAGCTATTTAACTTCGCCAGCACTTTCTTGGGAGTGTGTGAAGAGGCGGGACCTGAGGCCTCATCTCCCTTCTCTTTCACCCACTGTTCGTGCGCAGCGGCGCTGCAGCACTTGATGAACTCTGTCCATTTGCCATATAGAAACCGGAGTCGCTTTTTACTGAAAGAAACATCATTGTATTTTTTAATTTGTGTCCTGTAATATTAATTCGTAATGAGCGCTTATAATTTAAGAGTTGAAAAAATATGAATATTGCCTAAATAGCTATTTAGGCAATATTCATCTGCCAATGGCCTTCATTAAAAGAGGAATAAAATAACCTCCTCATTATTTGAAGACGGTTAATGATTTACATTTGTGAATTTTATTAATATATTAATCTATATGAGTAAGTATATCGTTTTCTAGTTTTCATTGTACAAGCTTTGCTTATTTTGGGTCCATTTGTGAGGAGAGGAATTGCCTCAAGGTTTTTATTTATTAAAAAAAAATAGGCTCACAGTATGCCCAATTGATAGTAGGGTAATTGGAGTCGATATAGACTAACTAAGCCAACGGTTTAACATTCGCATTGCGTTGAGAGGAATCGCTGTACGCAGCCATATGAGGTGATTAAGTTAAATTTTATGACAAAATGGTCGTAAGAGAGGAAAGGAAAACGAAACCTTCAATGGTTAAGGAAAAATACAAATAGGCGATGGGATTTTAGACCTTCTCGGTACCTACACTTCAATATATCTCCACTTCATCCCATAAGGATCCTTGAAGGGGTAGGCAAAGGTGTGTACGTAGAACCCACACACTCACTTTCCGACAAAAGTCTCCTCTATTCGATACGATAGAGACATATCTATCGGAGATACCTTTGCCTACCCCTTTGGGGGATCCTTGTTGAAAGACGTGAAGATATATGAACTGGTAGCTTCTTGTAGTAACGACCATTAATCACTTACTTGGAATCAATGATGAATCCATCAACCCGGTGTAGGTCCCGGTTGTTGAAGCCGGCCGGCTTGAAGGACAGGTTAGCCTTGAGTCCAGCGCCGCCATGGCACGTGACCTCCATCGTTCCATACTGCTCGATCCACAACTTGCCCACGATCACATTGTGGACACAGCAGTTCACATTGCTCCAAGTATACGCCTCGCCCCATCTGGAATTTAAATATTACCTCAGGAATCATTTATCAATGGCTCTAGGTGTTATTTATAATCCCTTGACAAAAACGGTAACCACATTTGAAAAACGACAAAAGATATATACTGAAAATCAATAAATATTCATCGAGAACATTGAGAGAAAAACTGCATACGTTTGAGACAAATTCAAAGGCGTATGTATGTATATAGTCGTGTTTGAGTAACGGCGATGAAATTGCCATCTGTCACAAAATATCCCTGGTGCAAAGTGCGTATGTGGTTACTACCCTTTGGAGACCCTTGTTGGTGAAGTTAATGTATATAATATTAATAATAAACATGGTCACCTGGGTAGCTCTACAGTGACGTGTCCCTTAGGTTGGATCTCGACACTCTTGCCACAAAACTTGAGCTTCGGATGGACGGAGCCGTGGAAGACGAAGTGGGGGCTATCGGCGTGGAAAGCTGACACTGGCGGATGGTGAGACACCTACAGGTGGAAAACACGTTGAAATCAATACTCATAATTATGTAATAACATTAATAATTTTATTTCAATCACATTGGTAACCAAAAAAATACATCAATTAAGTAAAATCTTCATACATACAATTGTTATTTTGTTTTAGGGTTTTTGTCATCATACATACATACATATCATCACGCCAAGTCCCTAGCGGGGTAGGCAGAGAGTATAGAGTGCCAGTTCTCTCTAGACTTACATACCTCTTTCGCTTCGTCCACATTCATCAGTCTCTTCATACATGCTCGTCGGTTTCGAGTACTCTTAACGTTCCCGTCCTTGAGAGTCCGATCTATTTGATCCAGTTTTGTCATCAAAAGCACTAATTATGAATTAAGTGATTAAATACATAATTCGTTACGCATTAGTAGCCTTCTTTTTTGAAGTCGGTTTAAAAATATCAAACTAAGTATATTAAGTGCATAACATGACAAACCTGCTCACACACCGCTCTAAACTCTGGTCGCTCAAGCTCGTAGGTCTCGCCAAGGAGCGGATTAAAAGGTTTCCCCAGACGCTCCCAGTTTGAAGCCAACGCGCTCACTGCGAATGCTGAAAATACGTAACAATATTAGAATGTAGAGTTAATAAAGATACATATATTAGATCTGAAAATATCGTTTCCTTAATATTTGGAGAAGTAGCTCCCCGGTATTGTTTTCAAATTAGTTCCTTTTTACGATTAAGGAAAACATCGAGAGGAAACCTGCATACGCTTGAGAAAAAAATCAAAGGCGTTTGTATAGTTGTGCTTGAGTAACCGCGAATATAAAGGTTCTCATTACTTGTAGTTTGTAAAAGGATTATTCAATTACATATTATTAATCAATATAATATACTAGCTCTGCCCGCGACTTGGTCGGCGTGGATGGCTTTTTTATCTTTCGTAAAAATATTATTTTTTCAATAAAAAAGTATCCTATGTTACTTCTTATACCTCCAAGAATATGTGTACGAAGTTTTATGATAATCGGTTTAGTAGTTTTTACGTGAAAGCGTAACAAACAAACTTACATTCAAATTTATAATATTAGTAAGGATACTTGTTATCCTAGTAAGTACTTTACATTTTATAATAATATATCCTCACGCCTTCCCACAAGGGTCCCCGAAGGGGTAGGCAGAGGTGTATAGGTAATACCCACACACCCACTTTCCGCCAGAGATATATTAGGTGCCAACGTGACAGATGGCGAGTCCATCGCCGTTACTCAAGCACGACTATACATACGCCTTTGAATTTCTTCTCCGACGTATGCAGGTTTCTTCTCGATGTTTTCCTTCACCGTAAAGCTCGTGGTGTGACTAATCACTGTACTTAAGTTTTAGAAAAACTCATTGGTACAGTCGGGATTCGAACTTGCGACCTTTGCGTCGCAGGCAACTGCTCGAAACACTCGGCCACCACGGCCTTTAAATTTTAAGTAACAAGATATGCAGACAGTAGTTACCATAAACAGTATCCGATATATCCAGTGTGAATGACGGTGGACTCCATACTCCATGGCCGCAACACACTTCACATCCGCCATTACATTTATTTTCAGGCTTAGTGAGGTTTTCAATATCGGTAAGTTTTTATTATATCCTCACATGGCATACGTAAAGACGATTGCTTAAAGCACTGGACGATTTTGAAATCAATATTCAAGTAACTATTATTATCAAATATTATTATATTATTATATATATATATTATTATAAAATAACAGTAATATAAAAATAATACTTTGATCACTCACCAGCAATGTACTCCATGCGAGCCACCGGGTCCGTTTGCTCGGAAGCCATCCGGAGCAGATGCGCGTACTCTAAGTACTCCAGCATCCGTTGGAGGAAGGAGAGCGGCTCGTTGAATACGACTGGCATGGTGATCTTGGAAAGCTCCTTACCGACGCAGTTCTTCAGTACTGACCAGAGGGAGAAGTCGCCGCGACTAAACTGGGCAACAGGGAGGGTGGTTCTGGTGGACAAAGAGATATACATTCTAGTTAAAACTATGCGCATATTAGCTATGAACGCGTTTATCCGCGTGAAATTTGATTTGTTTTTTTTCTAGAATAAAATATATATTCTATTAATCTCATTAATAATCTGTGTCAAATTTCATCCAATTCTGTTGAGTCAGTACTATTAGCGTTATAGAGGAGAAATGTTCCCACAAACTTTCGCATTAATAAATACTACCTCCACTACAATCATCATCAGGAATTTACGAGCTGAGCTCTTTTCATCATCGCTGACGCAATTCCTTCCATCTGCTGCATATCTCTCATATCTCCAGCGCTATACCTGATGAGAGATATCTTTTCCTTGATCTGACTCGTTCATGTTAATCTTCCTTTTCCTATTCCTTTATTTCCTTCTTGAGTTGGTTTCAAAGAAATTGTCATGTCGTATAAAGTAGGCTAGCATCTTTCCTTTTCTCTGTTTTGGTATAAGTAAGATACAAATACATTAATTAATAAATGCAGAATATTGCAATTGAATGTATTAATAGACCCCACAGAGTGTGACGCGCAGACGGTACTTTCAGTATTTTCGGTAGGTACATCATTTATGGTAGGTACATCGTGAAGATGGTGTTATTCAGCGAAATACTTTTACATAATAATAATATATCCTCACCCCTTCCCATAAGGGTCCCCGAAGGGGTAGGCAGAGGTGTATAGGTAATACCCACACACCCACTTTCTGCCAGAGGTATATTAGGTGCCAACGTGACAGATGGCGAGTCCATCGCCGTTGCTCAAGCACGACTATACATACGCCTTTGAATTTCTGCTCAGACGTATGCAGGTTTCCTCTTGGTGTTTTCCTTCACCGTAAAGCTCGTGGTGTGACTAATCACTGTACTTAAGTTCAGAAAAAACTCATTGGTACAGTCGGGATTCGAACTTGCGACCTTTGCGTCGCAGGCAACTGCTCGAACCACTCGGCCACCACGGCTTTACATACGCAATATAATTAAATATACTTTTACATACGCAACAAATAATGAGTTTTCCTTATATTTGCGAAGCGAGTAGCGAGTAGCTAGAGCCTCCAAGTATATATATCCGAAATTAAAGTTTCATAGCCATATCTTTTCGTAACATACAAACCACCAAATAATAACATACCAACTACCAAATTGGTATGTTATTGCTTCTGCAAACATTGTGCGTGAACAATAACGAGTTATTTAATTTAAACACTTAAGTATTATCACCAAAGTACAAAAGATAATGTAAGAAAACAAAACTACTGAAAATCTGTTTTAACGTAGCTAGTTGATTTTGAGCCTTACTTCCATAATAAAAAGTTACTTTTCCTAAAAAAAGGTGCTCATTGTAGCTTCTTAAAGATTCAGGGGAAAATCTCGCAGGAAGTTTACTGATATCGACCCGTGAAAAGAGGCCAAGGGCAAAGTCCCTTGTTGTCCTATCCGGGCGACTCAGCTCTATTGTCGCTTAGTTGCGCATCTCAGGGATATCAAGTAGCTTTCACGAACGCTTATATGACTTTTATATAACCTTCAATGTTCCAAGGATAAGGTTTAAGGTTAAAAAAAATCACGCCACACGAGGGACTAAGTAGACTGAATAACGTTTCCATAAATTAATTATCACACTACTACTGTGGGCCCTGCTGTTATCTCTGGACACAGTGTCTATGTGGTAACCATAGGAAAAATATGCCTTTGTTTTTAAGTGAAACTGTTGCGTTCCTAAATAAAGCATAATATTTGTTTATTCATATCCACCACGTACGTTGTCACTTGTTAAAATAACTGGAGAGAGAAGGAACTTGATATACCTTATTCACAACCGTATTCAGGACATAAGCAACCTTTTATTCCAAAAGAACCTATTTGTGCGATTAGGGTTGTCAATGCGCGATTGATGCACCAACCAATGGCGTTATCAGCGTTCCAAGGCGGTGGTAATCATGACACTTTATTTTCCACATTAATAGCAAAAAATAATAGAGAAAAGATTAAAGCAGTTGTTAATGTGCTGTTTAAACAGAACCATAAAGTATTCAAACCGTGTAGTGAGCGAAAGAGAGAAAGGAATACTTTTTTCCAACGCATAAAATTATATGTACACAGCCATGTGATGCCAAGTAAGGGTGGAACTGATGTAGCCATTTCTACTTGCCATAGTTGAAGTTGATAAATGAGTCTGGGCGCGTTTACACAAATGTGAACCTTATTGGAAAGGTAAAGAGTCTATAGTTTGCTTTTTTTATTTTCAGTTAGACAAATATGTATTAATGCCGACTGTACAAAAGAGTTTTTTTTGTTGAACTTATGCACAATGATAATTAAAACCTTATTATAAAATAATACGAGGTATTATTCACTATTTAACGACATTTGTCACATGAACTTGCAAGATGTTTCGATTTTACTGATGAGAAGTGTATATATATATATTATGTAAATACTTAAGATAACAAATCAGATTAACAGCTCGAAGCTATAAAGCTTCCTGATAGGAGCCGTTAATTTGAGCACGAGTGAGTCAGTGCGAAGGTCAGAGTCCCGATCGATACAGCCGAGCCGAGCGGTCTGACGGGATGATGTACGAATCTGTGTTACTCAGCTGCTACTAAAATTAGAAGTAATACACTGCCTAGTATTCAAGGTGTGTATAAGTTCAATGTGAATTACCTTCATATCTACATAGTCTCAAATGAGTTTTTCTGTCTGGTGGACTCCACCAGATTGAATGAAATCGCGCTACAATCTGAACCAAATTGTGTATTTATTTATTTATTTGAGTACACATTAGAACGGGCAGTAGACAATAACACTAAATGCAGTACACAATTTATACAGTACACAATACGTAGAATTATATACACAGCACAAAGGAAAATATATTGAACAACATTCATACATTCGCCACCTAATACTCCAGACATGCCGACATGATAGTCTGCCATCATATCCAAGAATATGGCGCTATTATTTATCTTCCTCATCAACAACACCTCGCAAGAACATAACTAAAGCAATGGAAAGAAACACGACTTGACATCCCGTTGGTCCACATTATTTCAACTGCGACTGCTCCCCGGAGGCAGTTGTGTGTTGACTCGTTCTAGTCGAATGTGGACCTGAGCTGGAGCAGGAAATTACATTTCAGCCTGTTGATAAATGCGAGAGAGCGTCACGTACATACATTATCACGTCGAGTTCCTCATGGCGCCAGTTCTCTCTAGGCGTACGACACTTAAACAAAAACTAATAAGGTTATAAATCTTACCAATATTATAGATGTGAAAGTTTGTAAGTTTGGATGTTTGCGGTTCTTTCACGGCCAAACGGCTGAACCGATTTGGCTGAAAGTTGAAATGGTGGTAGCTTATACTTCTTTTCATATTTTTTTGAAAAATCCAATATTTTTATACTATAATGTATGATGCTCTTTCACGGTACGGCTGAACCGATTCTAGCAGGATAATTTCCAAAGCTACTTTTTCGAACTCCACGTGGGCGAAGCCGCGGGCATAAGCTAGTGCAGTTATAAAACTCGTAGGTAATAATTTTTATACCAGTAATTATAATATGTGAAAGTTTATGGGGAAGTTTGCTACTCATCACTCCGGAACGGCTGAAAATTTCATTAAATTAATTTTTTCACAGATATTCAACTGGATTATCAGCCGGATCAACTAGACATATCATAAAAATACTGCTTATTTATTATATATCCTTAAACACTAGAAAAGGTAATAAACATTTCAGTAATTAGTTTAGTGACCTAAAATAATTGCCTTTCAAATTAAACGAGCTTGGGGCTCATCTGTTGGAGAGTTTCAAAGTCTATAATAATAATAATAAATCTTTATTGAGTTAATTACAATTTACAAATTGTGTGTGTATGTGTGTGTGTGTGTGTGTGTGTGTGTGTGTGTGTGTGTGGAACTATAAAGGACACAGGTTTATATATATTTATTTTTATATAGTACTTAAGTACGTTTATATAGTACTTTAAGTCCGCCTAGTGTATTACTGTACCTATATATACGAACTAGACCACTAAAACAAAAATGTATATTAGCTTTCAATTAATTAATTGCGTTACGATTAATTAATTAATAATTAGTCTCGGAAGTCAACACCCTATTACGGATACAATATTTATTACCATAACAAACTCCCGTATAACTAATTAAAGTTACAGTACGAATACAAATCCGTAGACGCTTTTCCAACCTTGAGCCAAATATCTAAACGTATCCAACCCTTAAGGGTTGCTGATAAATGGATCAATACCTCCAGCCGACCTTGGTGTGAACTACTTACGAGATTATTTAACTTTTTTGTGAGGAGAAACAACAGGTGAGGCAGAAAACAAGAAATAATTTTCTATTTGGGTGGTATTGATTATAGAATATATTATGATTATAGAGCCGTGGTGGCCGAGTAGTTTGCCTGCGACACAAAGATCGCAAGTTCAAATTCCGACTGTACCAGCGAGTTTTTCTAAACTGAAGTACAGTGATTAATCACACCACGAGCCTTACGGTGAAGGAAAACAACGAGAGGAAACTTGCATACGTTTAAAAAGAAATTCAAAGGCGTATGTATAGACAAAGCATAAGTGTGTGCAAGAAGAGGCAGATAAAGGCCACGTTCCAACTATCTAGATCAAATCGATCGGACGCTCAAGGACGGGAACGTCAAGAGTACTCAAAACCGACGAGCATGTATGAAGAGACTGATGAATGTGGACGAAGCGAAAGAGGTATGTAAGTCTAGAGAGAACCGGTGCTCTATACTCTCTGCCTACCCCGTTAGGGACTCGGCGTGATGATATGTATGTATAGTTTAGAAAAACTATGTATAGTCCAAAGCCCTCCTCAATAAACAGGCCATGTAATATTGTCAAATCAGTGCTTAATATTCTTCAATACGGATTTGTTGTTCCCGAGGCTAGCGCGTTCAAACAGACAAACAAAACCTCTGCCTTTTAATAATATGTATGTAGATAAAACAATACAAAACATTTTTATAAATTAACTCATTTTTATATCCAAGCAGTGAGTTATTTTGGTTAAGAATTACATTTTCGTTTCGTCTTACTTGAATAATAAACATGCTCATTTGAAATGCATGAAATTTGGGTCTCTGGGTATCTAATTAGGGAAGATTTCTTTTTTAAATAATTTATTAATGTACCCTGCTAGCATTTCAAAAAGTAATTTTGTCGAGTTCATTACACATCCACATTTCGCCGGAGATATATTTTAGGTGCCAACGTGACTTCGCCGTTTTTCAAATACGACAATAAAAATTTCTTCTTAAACGTCAATGATGTATTAATAAAACCTCATTGTTAAACGTATGCAGTTTTCTCATAATGTTTTCCTTCGCCGTAAAGCTTATGATGTGAAGAAATAAATGAGTATTCCTACAGTCGGGACAGGTACAGTCAGGATTCGAACTTCCAATCTTTGCTTTGCATCACCCACTCGGCCACCACGACTATAAATGTTCATACTAGTAACCTAGATATTAACTTTACAAACTACTATCGGAACGTTCCAGCCAAGACCCAAAAGCTAACATGCTAATTTTAACAAACAACCAAGTTAACTGTTTACGTAAAGCCGCAACGCAAATTCACGGTCGGTTAGGTCCAGTTACTAGCGCAACCGCACTGCAGTTTGGTACAAAGGTTTACAAGTACGAACAGCGAAGGCTAGCACTTCGAGGAACGAGATATTGTTCACTCTCGTTATTAATGATACGCTTTGAAGTTTTACATGTAATTTAATGACCAGCGTCTAAACAAAATGTGTTTCCTAACCAGGCATTAAAATTATTTCAGTCGCCTTCCTATGACAGCTGTCAGTGAGTTTTGGCATGGCGGGCCTATGACAGCTGTCAGTGAGTTTTGGCATGGCGGGCCTATGACAGCTGTCAGTGAGTTTTGGCATGGCGGGCTTTTTCTTTTTACTTTTACTGAAGGTAAAGAATGTATTATTACATCACGAGTTTTATAGTGGCAACAACGTTATGATAAATCCTGCATACGTTTCAAAATTAATTCAAAGAAGACGATATGATCTGTTAGAGAAACGACATTGGCCACGCCATCTAGAAATAGGTATCCCGACGAAAAGAGAGTGTTATTGCACCTCTCTCTGCCCTCTCTGATGACTCCTGTGGGTGGGCGTGATCATATATTGTATGTATTTGCAACTCATGCAATCACTGCCATATAGACACACAACCTACTGAACGGTTTCATAGTATGTTTTCATGCACTTTTCACCAAAAAACAATCATTCACGAGGAAGGTGGTAAGTGTATGACTTGTTAACATTTTGGGTAAATTGATTGTAATATGGTGTTAATAATTGTTAATAATTGAACATGTAGATAAAGGACAAGTTGTGTGGGAGCTCTCATCGAAAACGCCATTAATTTATTCGAGACATAACAAAACAACGTTTATACCCGAGAGAAGCTGGGGCGGGTTGCTAGTAAGAAATAAATTTCCGAAGTAGGTTCACATTCCCCTTGTTTCATATTTTCCTTTTTCCATTAAAAATATGTATGTATGTATATCAGAGTATTTAAATCTTTGTACTTAAAACAATAATAATAATAAACTCACCTGTATTTAAATAGCTCGCCAGCATTATCTTCCATCTTACAACCACCTCTTCAAGCCGTCAGTTCTCCCCCGAACACACCAATTCACACCGCACCCAGGCTAATCAACCCCAGTCCAATTGTCACAGATTAACAATTTTAGGATTATCTGTTATTTGCCTTCCATTATTTTCTGTTTAGTGTCACTTTTTTTTAAGTTTTTATATACAGGAATGATCTAGAGTGATGTTCAAGGGATATTAGGTTATTTAATCAATAATATTTACCTAAATACATATTGCAAATCTAGGTTTCACTGACGAGTAAATTCACTACAACGAACAAATGTATCCAATTGAAAGTACAACACTAATATATGCGAGTATCGAGTATATATAGCGTGATTAAGTATATATAACATGTATAATGATTATCTGGCATTTATATATGTATGTATAAATAAAAATAAATGTATATAAGTTTGCCCTCTTCGCATTCTGAAACCATCAGATTGTGGTGAACCTTGGCACGGGCGCCCGTGAGTGTTCCTAGCGCAAACGAAAACAAAACACGCTCGAACTCGATAAAATAAAATGTGTTCAGCTAGTTATAAATAATACTTTGTCTTATAACTAATAGAAATCTTAAAGAAACGAACATAAATTAACTATGAACTCGTAATAACGATATTATTACATTTTCTTCGTATAGATCAGCTCCATTATCGCGTTCAACCCATATTTCGTTAATGACCTAACACCAATACTTGCTCCGGTGGCCAGGTGACCCCCGTTATAGGAGGTGAGCTGGCGTGGGGCCAACTCCACGCAGACTGGTCGATATCCCAGTCTACGATCTGAGCTGGGTTCTAGAATACACGACAGACTATGTGGCTCGACAAATTGTAGGCAATAACTCTTATGATATTTCTGGCTTATAAGTAGTGACCGGAGCCTTGTTTCTAATTGTATCGCTTCGATGATTATTAATTAATTTGATCGCAGAATCTTGGAATCGAAAAAACCTTTTTTGAAGTATTTTTATTTTTTAATATTTATAGTCAAGTATATTATTGAACATTAATTTACCAGTGACCCCAAATCGGATGCCTGTCTTAAAATTTACCTGCTACGCCGTAGCTTCGTAGCACCAAGCGCATCTAACTTCGGCTTACTCAGTTATTCACCAAGAACATAAAGATACATTCTACGATTTTGTAAATACATAAAGCTACATTTCGCCTAAATGGTAAGAAAATATCTTAAATTTCCAAGACTCGTCCTCGACAGAAAGAGGGCTAGGTCGGGTAACGAGAACTTAATTCAAGAGGCCTTCACTGCTATATCTGGGGAATTGCAACCTTAGTGTAATTTTTAACCTCAAGCGTGGTATTATTAAGTAAAATATTTAAAAAATATAATAATTCGGTTTTCTAAATAGCTTGACGGCCTCCCACAGGGGTTCCCGAAGGGGCCTACCCCAGAGGTTTGTAGTTAGTAAATATCAGCAAACCTACTTTCCACTAGAGATATATTTTTAGGTGCCAACGTGACAGATGACGAATCCATAGCGATCTACGTCCATGAACTTTTTACTAACACCTTAATGCTCGTGGAGTGATTAATCACTGTACCTACGTTCGGAATAATTCATTGGTACCTACAGTTGAGATTCGAACTTGTAATCATTGTATTATAGGCGACTATTTGAATCACTCAGCCATAACGATTGTACAATAAATTTATTCACTTCTATAATCGCGTGGTTAGCGACACATCGATATTAGAACACGATTGTAGGAAACACAATGCGCTGACGATGTACTGGCGCCAGCGGGGGAAATGTCAATTAACCTTCGTCTTAGTGTTCATATAAAAAGGTTTAATATCGCTACATTACGTTCCGTGTCAATAAAAATGCTGCCGCCATATAAACATAGCTACATGAGTAAGAAGCCGTATAAAACTAATAGCGAGTTCTTAATGGTTTTAATGCCATGGTTTCGGATATTATACAGGTTGTACGAATATATTAATTATAAGAAACCATAGCCCTGAAAATAAGACAGTTGCTCAATGTCAAAGGGTACAATGAAAGGATGTTAATAATAATAAATAATAAAATTAAGATAATAAAATAAAACGCAGGTGAATCTGCAAGGCACAACTAGTTATGCTTTGGCACAGAGTAAGGGAATGGTGACTACGGAATACAGGCTTTGGTACTTTAGCAGATCTGCGAGTGAATTACTCTGTGGAGTGATTGATTGCCTCGAGTGATTGATTCAATTCAGCGGAGCTTTACCAAGCTACCAAGGTTATTTCGTTATTTATCTATTTAATGGAAAACCCAAGTTTGTATCTGAACCCAGTTACGATTTTTTTTTATATTGGATTATAAAATATTGTTTTAAGTCATTTATCTATGAATTCATTTATCAGTGATTAGTCATAACACGAGCTTAGAAAACATCGATAGGAAAACCTGCAGCACACTGCTGCTGTCTGAGAAGCAATTCAAAGGCGATGGACACACATGTCACGTTGGCACCTAAAATATATCTCTGGTGGAAAGTAGGTGTGTGGATAATACCTGCCTACCCCTTCGGGGACTCTTGCGGGAAAGCGTTGTTTTATGAATATTTTTAAAAACGTAATTCTTTGCTTTGTAATAGATATAATTTTGGCGGACGTATTAACGCTGTATTTATAAAATTAAGGCTAGATTTGTTTGTTTCCCCTTTATACTGACCCTTAATTAATTTATTAGGAGTATAACATTAGGCCGGCTCTTATTCTATGATAACCAAATAATAAAACGTGAAGAAAATCGTATCATAAAAATATGTGACCTTCAAATAACGACCCTTTAAAAGTGTAGCGAGGGGTGACAAAATCAATAGCACCCATTGGACCGGTTCACTAACCACGAACTAAATACTCCAGTGAAACCAGCAGATTGATAGAACATAACGTCAATATACCAAAGTAATACATCGTTTACATGGAAAATAGGTAAGCTAAGGTAGCTTATTTCGGTTGAAAATAAAATAAATGGTTGACATACCTACCGATCTATACCGATAAATAAAATCAACCAATACAAATCTTTTACCGCAATAAAATACTATTATTATTATTATTAAAACCAGAACAAAAACTCACCTAGGAAAAATATAATTTGAGTTCAGCACAAAACAAACCCTCTCACATACCTATACTTTTGCGAGACTCATAAACTCAGAATCATTATAAGGCTAAGATTTTTTTTACATTACGCAAATGAGGGAAAGAGAAAAAATATAACCTTGGAACAGATTTCTATCTGACACTTCTATACCTTCGATGAAAATTTGGAGTTATAGCCGATCGACCTTTGCAAGGAATAGACGTAAAGAGCGTTAAATATGATCATGCCCGGACATCTTGCAGATGGGGCATAATCATTATTTTTGTTGGGTTAACCAAGCTGATAGTGCAGGAAAGATAAAGTAACCTCAAAATAGTAACTTTTACTCTCCTCACCAAAAAAATATACAATACGTTCTTTAGGTCGTATTTTATATATACTGTCCCCATGAAATGCGTCATATAATAGTCAAGTCCCAATTGCGCGTACCTGTTGCAGTGACAGCCCAGGCTTAGCAACGTGTACCGCGATGACTCAGAGATAAACCTATCATGAGTCACACCAGTTATGCTCTTTACTAGGCTGCAGTGCCCCTGGAATACAGCTATGAGGTGAACGTAATTGAGATAGGCAAGCCATTAAAACCATTGCCTTAATGAATCAATACCGCCGTATATGAAGGTATTTGGTGTACTAAATAAGGGAGAATTTTAGAAATAAACTCGATTTAAAATCCTTACATAATATCTAGTCTAGAAAAATTGCTTCAAATGAACTAGACAAAGGACACATTCATTGAATATCAGTTAATAGTGAACCGTTCTACAAGATATGTCTTCTATTTTACTACGTACTAGCTGTGCCCGTGACTTCGTCGGCGTGGACGGACTTTTTTATCTTTCATATTTTTTTTTCAATAAAAAGTATCCTATGTTACTTCTAATACCTCCAAGAATATGTGTACAAAATTTTATGGTGATCGGCTAAGTAGTTTTTACGTGAAAGCGTAACAAACAAACTTACATTCACATTTATAATATTATTAAGGATTAAGGATGAGCACGAGCTCGTCAACAAATTGTTGTCATATTAAACTATGAACCGGCGTATCCAAAAGTTCCACATGCAAATTTAGATTTCAGTATCTAATGCAATTTAAGAAATAAGGATATATAAATGCGATTGAGGTTATAAGACAATTCATTATTTCCGTCAAAATCATTTGTTGCATGTGAATGCATGAAGGTTCACAGGATGAGGGAATAAATTATATAATTCGAAGATCACTCACGATCAAACCAGTCCTTTACCATGAGAGCAACGCGGCGCAACGCAGAGTACGCTCACGGCGACCGCTGCGGCGCAACTGGCAAATAGCGACCGAGACTGGGTGTCGCTCCCTCCGCCCACCTCACCTCGCGCCGCCGCAAGAACGATGGGCGCCCAACGTGAGACCGTACAATTCCGCAACTCAAACGTTAGCCATATTGAGATCGTGTTACCATATTTTTACGTTAATAATATTAAAGGTGATTGATTCTCATCTAATAAAGAAGTGGTTTTATCGGACGCAATATCCGTTCGGATGAATGTTGAATTTATTTATAGAGCCTATCACATGATTTAATTTAAAAAATTAATGCCGTCTATGATGTGGAAAGTATATTTTAGGAGAACTTTGGTGTAATAGGAGCCCGAGCCTACAAATGACTGTGATGCCGGTCTCCGCGCACATACAAATGTATTTTATTATACGTATCATGTATTGTGGACTATACCCAGCCAAGCTATGTATTAAGAGTACCTTTTGTTTGTGAAAGTAGTTAGTATAGATTGTCCGATGATGAATTATTGTACATTTTTATCATTCTGTGGCCGTAGTGACTAAGCAGTTTGAGTAATCGCGTACAAAGTAAGATTGTATATTCAATCCCAAATTGGACATACAATCATATATATCATATCAAAGGGTTTATTAATTATGATAAACCAATGAATTATTATGAAAAATCAAGTACCTTAGTGCAGTAAATTTACTGCACTAAGGTACTTGATTTTATACATTTATCTAGGGTGTAGTAAAACACAGCAAGGTAGGGTGAAGTAAAACACAGCAAGGTAATATGTATGTATGAGAAGAAATTCAGAAGGTTGTGCACGACAGGCAATAGCGTCACCATCGGCAACTTAAAGCAAAAAGTGCAACTTACACTTTAAATAAATATATAAATTAAAAAAGCAGCCGTTTACAACGAAAGAAAAAGTAATTATAATTTTTCCATTTCAATTAAAGAAGGTACGGAAACCAAGATTATTAAGGAACCAAGAATCACTAAAAGAAACGAACAAATACAAATTATAATATTTATTAACCAACTAAACGTGTCACAGATTAAACTTAAAAATAGCATACAAATTAAAAAGGTTTATCACAATACGCTTTCAACATGTTGGGCGTCAAATTAGTCAGGTACAAAATATAATACTTAGGTACTACTGAACGGGACCGTGGTGACGAATGGTAGTGAAAAGTAGCAAAATAAAATATATTCATGACATAGATTCAAGTCTTTCAGGCCCATTCATTTTTAATTTCCAATTTCCTATTTATGTCCGGCCTCAATGCAATAGCATATAAACGTTAAATGTATATACTGGTGCTTAGTTAGTAAGTGTAGTAGAAAGTGGTATTTAAGACTAAAAAGAACCTGCGCTCTACTCTGCCTACCCCGCAGATATTATACATGTGTAAAATCTTTTTAAACATATTTTAAATTTATTGTTCTATTCTATGTATTCAGCTATTTTTCAAAAATCAAGATATTCCAGGAAACAGTATTTGGATGAACTGGAATATATTGAAATGTTGGAATATGTGGAATGTTTTGGATGAGCTGGAATTTGTGTCGTTTTTGATTCTATAATTAATCTTAATGGTATCAATTAATAATCTATATTAGTCACACCACGAGCTTTACGGTGAAGGAAAACATCTAGAGGAAACCTGCATACGTCTGAGAAGAAATTCAAAGGTATATGTATAGTCGTGCTTGGGTAACGGCGATGGACTCGCCATCTGTCACGTTGGCATCTAATATACCTCTGGCGGAAAGTGGGTGTGTGAGCATTACCTATACACCTCTGCCTACTCCTTCGGGGACCCTTATGGGAAGGCGTGAGGATATATTATTATTATTATTATAATTAATAATCTTAATGACTAATTATAGAATAAAATCAACATATTTCAGCTCGTCTAACTTCTCAGCTCAGCTCAATTTGGTCGTGCTGAAATGTTTAGTCCCAAAAGTATACATAATAATAATACTTCATGATTAGTCACATCTCACTGATAAATAAAAAAAATATGGCCATCATAACATAAATTGATTTATTAATATCTTGACCTTCTGTTAAAATAGTGTTGCCACCAGATTGTCACATTGAATTAAAACTACTATCAGATCTTGGTTATTTTAAAAGGAACGTGCGTTATTTTATCTACATAACTATTGTGCTTCATCTGTGAACAATAAATGCATTGTCGTGGTTTAAAGAGAACTGGCGCTCTACTCTATCCGCCTACCCCGTGAGGGACTCGGCGTGAAGATTACAGATATAAATAATAATGATATTTGTGCAGTTCATACAAAACTTTACTGACCATTTTGAAGTCAACTCTAAATCTAAACCGACCACTGGGAGCTGAAACAAAAAATAAAGTGACCGAAACGAAAAAAAAGGAGAAAGTATAAATGTAACACAATAAATAATAAAATAAAATGTATGTAAATTTATATACTTGTGAAATCCCCCATGCGAAGTTCCTCCCCCGCTTTGCCCCCAATTTGCGATTCGCAACAAGGAGTAGCTTTGTGTTTCTCTTAAGTGACATCTGCCACCTAAAATATATCTCGGAAAGCGGACGTGAGGGTACTACCTATACACCTCTGCCTACCCCTTCGGAGATCAGTGTGGGAAGGCGCGAAGACTTAGGGGGGAATACATTAGGGGACTAGTACCTGGGGTGTCCGCTCCGTCTGTAGGGCCTGGCGTTCCTGTACACGTGGCCGCCCGCAGACACCAGTGTGCCGCGCGAGCTCGTCGGCGACGGGACCATGGGGAGAGACTCGAAGGAGTTCGATCCCACTGACGTGCCCCCCAAAGGACACTCATTGGTTGGAGTTACATCGCCTAGGTAAACATATTGTTAATAGATCGGACACTCAACGATGGGAATATCAAGAGTACTCGAAACCGGCGAGCAAGTAGGAAGAGACTGTGGACGAAGCGAAAGAGGTATGTAAGTCTAGAAAAAATGGCGCTTAATCTCTCTGCCTACACCGTATGTATGTATGTATGTACATGTGAGAAATCTATCTATATAGATGTATGGAGGTGAAAAAGCTCATTAGGCACTCTCAAAACAACAACTCGCACTATCGGGATTAAAACTTGCAATCATTGCGTTGCAAGCGACTGTTCTAACCGCTCGGTCATTGCAACGTGTGTTATCAGATCAGAAAAACTCATTGGTATGTTGGCACCTAAAATATATCTCCGGCGAAAAGTGGGTGTGTAAATCCTCAGCCTATCTCTTTGGGGACCCTTGTGGGAAGGCAAGAAGCAAGATATAAGTTAGAGGATGAATATATCACCGTCTGTACTGCCGACGGGCGAGCGCCGCGTGAGGTCGGGGCTACTGCCCCAGGGGCTGAGCGCGCCCAGCGGGCTGGACAGCCCCGCCGTCACGAGCGTGTCGTCCTCGGCGTCGCTGTCTGCGCCAGGCACCGGCATATACACACCCACATACTTGTTATACACTAGGTGACACGCACAGATGTGCTTGGGTGAAAATATACAATTTTAATTCGGTTCAACGTAGAGACACAGGGAACACTTATTGACTGCACATTCCAAAAAGATGACATTACAGTTAATAGTTTCACAAGTGGCAAACAAGCTTACGGCCCACCCGATGAAACACGGTTACCGTTTTCCGCGGTTACCGGTTATAAATGTATCATTTTGTTAAAAGCTCATTAATATTAAAATATAAAATAAATCTTCACGAAGCGAGACAGGGGTGTATTGCCTCCAAACCCACTATATATCAAAAATAATGATGATATACATTAAATATGAAATTAAATGGGATAATAGACTGTCATTAAATTGGCCTGGCTAATGTTTGAAACGGCTATGCCGATGTCGAGAAAATATTAACTGACAGGTTGGATCTCGTCAGCCTTTAGTCTTAACATGTACGAGAAACCCTTAATTATTATAAACTTTGCTTGAACTAAAAACGTTAACGTGTTTACTTACCTTCAAAAACGTCAAAGAAGTTCTCTTTAGATTCATTTAACGACGACGTGGACTGTTTCTTCCTTTTGCTCTGTAACAATATGTTTTTTTAAGCAGATAATATGGACGGTCATCTGGTCAAGTGGTTAGAGCTCCTGACTGCCAAGCTTGAGGTCGTGGGTTCACATAAACGTGATGAACACGAGTATTTGTACCTTAGTCTTGGATGAATAATATATCTTCACGCCTTCCCACAAGGGTCCCCGAAGGGGTAGGCAGAGGTGTATAGGTAATACCCACACACCCACTTTCCGCCAGAGGTATATTAGGTGCCAACGTGACAGATGGCGAGTCCATCGCCGTTACTCAAGCACGACTATACATACGCCTTTGAATTTCTTCTCAGACGTATGCAGGTTTCCTCTCGATGTTTTCCTTCACCGTAAAGCTCGTGGTGTGACTAATCACTGTCCCAAAGTATTATTATTATAATATCATATCTTATCTATCCATAACCTAATTCTTCAGTGCACACCGTCTTCAATGTTGCTCCTGTCAAGGATGGTTGACTGGTAGAAAATGCTTTAGCTCCGGGCCCACCATTGTACTTCAATTGTGCTTAAATATTAAATAAAAAAATATATATCTTTAACGGCCACACATTGTTCAAATATTATGTTTTTACCGCGTACCTTTGTTAATTCCTCTGCGACGGACATTTCCAACGCGTGATGTGTCCTCGCTAAGGCAGCGAGAGCTTCCTCCAAAACCCTGTTGCGTTCGATCTGAAATATATTCGATTTGATAAACTTGGTACCGCGTTGGGGCGCGTCTTCGTGGATAACACTATCTACAATAGGAGCTTACTTCTCTATTGAGCCTGGCAGTGTCAGCATCCCTCGCCTGCGCCACAAGCGCGGCGCAGTGCCGCAGCGAGCCCAGCGCCTCCGCGCCAGTGCCGCACGCGTGCTGGAAGCGCTGCTCACACACACGCACGCACGCACACACACACACACACACACACACACACACACACACACACACACGCACGCACGCACACATCACACGCACACACACACGCACACACACACACACACACACACACACGCGCACACACACACAATATAGATTTGAGAATGTTGCAATTGTTATAAGATGGAAAATATTATCAGTAAAGTTAACTTGAGCGATAAATTGATGCATTAAAAATCTCTTGATCGTTCCACTAGTTCCTAGAACGTAAGTCATGATTGATTAAAAAATAATAGCTAAGTAATGTAAATACTTCAGTAATATGGAGAAAGGGGTAGGCAGGCGTACGTAGTGCGCACACAAAAGCCTTTGCCCGGAGACATATTTTACGTGCCAACGTGACAGATGGCGAGTCCATAGCCGTTACTCAAGCACGACTAAACATACGCCTTTGAATAGCTTGTCAGTCGTATGCAGGTTTCCTCTCCATGTTCTCCTTCACTGTAAAGCTCGTGGTGTGACTAATCATTGTACTTAAGTTTAAAAAAAACTCATTGGTACAGTCGGGATTTCAACTTGCGATCTTTGTACAGGCAACTACTCGAACCACAAGGACACGATTTGTGTGGGTGAGAGAGGTCCCAAGGTGAGATTGAATTGAATAGTTACTTCCATCGCATTAGTGGGGCAGGTGACGTGTGGTAGCTCACCATGTATGCGGAGTGGTGCAGCGAGTTGCCGACGTTGACGCTCTTGTCCAGCGCCGCCACGATGGCGCCGCACTCGCGCAGCTGCGTGTCCAGCAGCGCTAGGCTGTTGGTGGCCGCCGTCAGCGCGTCCTGCATCGAGCCTGACACACACACACACACACACACACTTATGCCAAGGGTCAACCCACAATTGTTCTCAATTAATTCAGGGCCGTGGTGGCCCGAGTGTTTCGAGTGCGACGCAAAGATCGCAAGTTCAAATCTCGCCTCTACCAATAAGTTTTTCAGTACAGTGATTAGTCACCCCGCGAGCTTTACGGTGATGGAAAACATCGAGAGGAAACCTGCATACGTCTGAGAAGAAATTCAAAGGCGTATGTATAGTCGTGCTTGAGTAACGGCGACGGACTCGCCATCTGTCACGTTGGCACCGAAAATATATCGCTGGCGGAAAGCGGGTGTGTGGGTGCTACCTATATAGACTACTGCCTACACTTACTCTTCCCTTGTGGTAAAGCGTGAGGATATAATATGTCAGATGTCGTTTAATAGTGAGTAATACCTCATTTTATTCACTATTAAACGACATATATTCCTAAATATAAAAAAATATGATAATCCTTACAAAACATAAACATGAAAGGTGTTTCTATTTTCCTGATGTGAAGTATGAGTGAGGTGTAAACAAGATGGCGCTAGCAACACTAGGGGTGTCGCTCGCCCGCTGTGGAGCTACAATATACAAAGCAGTGGCGTTCACCTAAGGGCTTGCACTCGTCGTGCAGGTCCTCGGTGGCCTCGCTGGCCTGGTCGGGCGCCGCGCCCGCCCACAGGTAGTGGCCCGAGTACGCGATGTGCTCCTTCAGCGCCGTGATCCACGACTGCAAGCAAGCACATACAACAATCATCTCACATAACTCTTAATATTCAACAGGTGGCATTTCAGGTATTTATTTATTTATTCATTCATTCATAATTAAAAAAGTGGCTCAGCGAACGAGCTACTATTCTATAAAGCACAATTTTAATATAATATATAAAAAAAAGTTCGATTTAATATTCAGTTCAGCGGCACGGCCAGGCGGTGCGTGTCCCCGTCGCTGAAGGTCAGCAGCAGCAGCAGCAGCAGCTAGTGGCCGTATAGTGAGGGCACCTGTCTCCAGGCGGGCTGGGCGTCCCCGGGCGGCACGGCCAGGCGGTGCGTGTCCCCGTCGCCGAAGGCCAGCAGCAGCAGCAGCAGCAGCAGCTAGTGGCCGTATAGTGAGGGCACCTGTCTCCAGGCGGGCTGGGCGTCCCCGGGCGGCACGGCCAGGCGGTGCGTGTCCCCGTCGCTGAAGGCCAGCAGCAGCAGCAGCAGCAGCAGCGAGTGGCCGTAGAGGTGGGGCACCTGTCTCCAGGCGGGAAACAGATCCGGGCGGCACGGCCGAACTGATTGCCGTGTCCCCGTCGCTGAAAGGCCAGCGCGGTAGCAGCAGCTAGTGGCAGGTGGGGCACCTGTCTCCAGGCGGGCTGGGCGTCCCCGGGCGGCACGGCCAGGCGGTGCGTGTCCCCGTCGCTGAAGGCCAGCAGCAGCAGCAGCAGCAGCAGCTAGTGGCCGTATAGTGAGGGCACCTGTCTCCAGGCGGGCTGGGCGTCCCCGGGCGGCACGGCCAGGCGGTGCGTGTCCCCGTCGCTGAAGGCCAGCAGCAGCAGCAGCAGCAGCAGCTAGTGGCCGTATAGTGAGGGCACCTGTCTCCAGGCGGGCTGGGCGTCCCCGGGCGGCACGGCCAGGCGGTGCGTGTCCCCGTCGCTGAAGGCCAGCAGCAGCAGCAGCAGCAGCAGCTAGTGGCCGTATAGTGAGGGCACCTGTCTCCAGGCGGGCTGGGCGTCCCCGGGCGGCACGGCCAGGCGGTGCGTGTCCCCGTCGCTGAAGGCCAGCAGCAGCAGCAGCAGCAGCAGCTAGTGGCCGTATAGTGAGGGCACCTGTCTCCAGGCGGGCTGGGCGTCCCCGGGCGGCACGGCCAGGCGGTGCGTGTCCCCGTCGCTGAAGGCCAGCAGCAGCAGGCCCGGCTCGCGCTCGGCCGGCGCCAGACGCGCCCCGTCCAAGTACTTGCGGCCCCGCCACCGCCCACCCTCGCGGGCCCCTTCGGCGCGAGACCCGTAGTACAGGAGCACCCCGCGTTGTAACACTGCCTGAGGGAGGTCGTTCATCGGATTACCTATCTATCATCATCATCATCATCATATCATCACGCCAAGTCCCTAACGGGGTAGGCAGAGAGTATAGAGCGCCAGTTCTCTCTAGACTTACATACCTCTTTCGCTTCGTCCACATTCATCAGTCTCTTCATACATGCTCGTCGGTTTCGAGTACTCTTAACGTTCCCGTCCTTCAGAGTCCGATCTATTTGATCCAGGTAGTTGGAACGTGGCCTTCCTCTGCCTCTTCTTGCACACACTTTTGCTTTGTATATCTGTTTCGTCAATCTTTCTTCACTCATCCTTTCTATGTGTCCAAACCAACGTAACATGCCTTTCTTCAACTTTACAATCACGCCCCCATTCACGCCAGTTGATTTGCGAATCTCTTCATTGCGGATTCGATCTATTATCGTTACGCCGCACATTTTTCGAAGAGATCGCATCTCGACTGCATTCAAGCTATTTTCATACTTCCTCTGACATACCCAGGATTCGCTGCCATACAATAAGGTAGGTACCAATATCGCGTTGTGGACAGCAACTCGAGCATTCTTGCTCAGACTTTTACTGCCATCAACGCCGACATGGCTCCATTCACCTTATTTCCGGCAGTTATCCTTCTTTCAATATCTTTTCATACTTTCCATCTCGTGTGAACATGCTTCAAGATATACAAATTCATTCACTTGCTCTAGAATTTGCCCATTTACCGATATAGCACACTCGGTCACTTGTTCATCTCTTTCGAATACCAGAACCTTAGTCTTGCCAGCGTTTAGGCGCAGCCCCTTCTTTTCACATTCTACTTTCATTATGGTAACTAGTGACTGCAGTTCGCCCTCTGATGACGCCAGTAAAACCGCGTCATCGGCGTATAATGGGCAGTTGACCACTAAGTTTCCCATTTTCACCCCACATCCGTTCGTTCTTAGTGCTCTCAGACAGTTATCTAGATATATAATGAACAGCCAGGCAGACATGATACACCCTTGTTTGACCCCCGACTTCACATCAAACCAGGGTGACATCTCACCATTAACCCTAACGCACGCCCCGCTATCACTATAGAGTGATTTCACGGCATGCAGTAGGGAACTGCTCACTCCATATCCAGGCAACACGTCCCAGAGTTCCTTTCGTACGACTCTATCAAATGCCTTCTCCAAGTCGACGAAAGCGCAGAAAACCCTTTGGTTAATATCCAAAAACTTTTCCGCGATTCCGCGAAGCGAGAAGGTTTGATCCATACATCCTCTTCCTGGTCTAAATCCACCTTGGGATTCCTAGAGAAATCTTTCGGATCGCTCTTGCATTCTTATCGTCAGGATCTTCGTATACACTTTACTAGCTAAGCTGACCAAGCTGATGGCTCTGTAGTTTGAGCAGTCCAATCGTGATCCCTTTCCTTTATAGAAAGGCACGATGACTGCTCGCCTCCAGTCGTCCGGAACATCACCCTTTTCCCAGCAAAGATTGCATAGCAAATAGATGACGTCCCAGACCGCTGGTCCACCGTACTTGATCATCTCAGCCGTAATCCCATCTATTCCCGCAGCTTTTCCACATTTCAGACTTCTTATCGCACTTACAATCTCTCCCATACTTATTTTATCCGCTATAGGATCCTCGACAGATTCTGTTGGAGGCAGCTCTGTGAGTAGATCAGCGGCATCATCATCATACATATCTTTGTAAAATTCACTCCATCGCCTGAGGACGTCTGTTTTGTCAGTCAGTATGTTATTGTCCTTCGAGAAAATCACATTCATCCTACTACTAGCTGTAACACAATTTCTGGACTTCTTAACTTCCCTCCAAAAAAGTTTTGCATTGTCCTTGAAATTCTGTGACAGTTTTTCGTCTACAGTCATTTGGAACCTCTCACGCTTCTGAGCTATTATCTCTTTCGTACGATTTTTTTGCAGGCGGTATTTTTCTTTCATCTTTTCTTTCATACTCTCACTTGAGCTGGACATAGCCAAAATGTCTTGCCTTGCATCCTTCTTCTTTTTAACTTCTTCTTTCACTTCATCATCCCACCAACCATCGCCATTTTTGGTTGTCCGCCCTTTCGAAATGCCACAAACCTCTTTCGCGGCGCATAATATGCTGGACTTAAGGAACTGCCAACAAACATCGACACTCTCAAACACATCTTTCGGTGGACAGGCTAGCTGTTCAGATACCCTTTCTTGATATCTGTCTCTAATAGCCGCATCTTGAAGCCTCCAGCTTTTGATGCGGTCTGCGACTGCAGAACAGGGACCCCCAGCGCGGGATCGCCAGCCCGCGAACAGACCTCTTATCCTAGTTATAACTAGGAAGTGGTCCGTTCCCAGGTCAGCTCCCCCATACACCCTGGTGTCCATCACCTGTGTTCTGAGTCGCTGATCTATTAGAAACAGATCTATCATGCTTCGCTCATTTTTCCGTTCCCATGTATACTGATAAATCCTTTTGTGGTCGAACATGGTGTTCGCCACAAAAAGGTCTCTCTCCATGCATACATCTAATATCAGCTTGCCTGCCTCGTTCACCTCTTATCACCATACTTGCCGAGTACTGCCTCGTAATCCTTACGGGCTGTCCCGACCCATCCATTCAGATCACCACAAATAATCAGCTTTTCATTCCCTTCTTTCGTCTCTAGAATATTACTCACACATTCCCAGAACTTATTCAGGTCGCAAGTGTCCGCTGAGGCCACCGGAGCATATACCGCGACTAAAAACAGTCGGGTAAGGCCTATTTTAAAGCGAGCCCAAATAAGTCTGGGGCTCACCGCATCATAACTTATCATACATTCTGCCAAGCGGCTGGATAGTAGAATTCCCACTCCCTGGCAGGCGTGCTCGGTGTTTGCCACCCCTGACCACAGCACTAAACTCCCGCCCGGGAGCTCGTCTACTCCACTACCCTTCCGCTTGGTTTCAGACAAGCACACAACATCTAACTCGCTCTCTGTCATAACATCGATCAATTCGTTCATCTTATCAGCCATACCTCCTCTTACACTCCATACACCCATCCTACACTCCACACTCCACTTCCCGCCGTGAGGCACTCCGCGTGATGGGTGGCGGTCCCCATCGCCGCACTGTGCAGAATTTTTCGCACCAGCGGGGACGGACTGGTGCGCGTCGCCTCGGGGGCACGCCCTAATAGCCGTCCGGCCAATGCGCATCGAGTGGAATTGCAGCCCTCTGGGCTGGCAGGAATCGCGACGTGCACGCTTCCACTGTGATCCCCATCTATCTGTGATACCTATCTATCCTACTAATATTACTACTCGAATATGTACTTCTCATCAGAAAAATCGTAACATCTTGCAAGTTTAAGGTATTATTCACTATTTAACGACATTTGTCACATATTCCTAAATATACACATTTTGGTGAAGGAAAACATCGAGAAGAAACCTGCATACGCCAGAGAAGAAATTCAAAGGCGTATGTATAGTTATTATAGTTGTGCTTGAGTAACGGCGATGGACTCGCCATCTGACACGTTGGCACCTAATATACCTCTGGCGGAAAGTGGGTGTGTGGGTATTACCTATACACCTCTGCCTACCGCTTCGGGGACCCTTGTGGGAAGGCGTGAGGATATATAATATTATTATTACACATTTTCCTGATAATCCTTACAAAACATAAACTTCAAGGTGTTTCGGTGATATATTTATATATATATATATATATATATATATATATATATATATATATATATATATAGGTATATAGGTATTAGTACCTAGTATACATTATGGGGTTCAAGCATTGCGTCGGTCATTACATTTACGCAAGTACTTTTAATGCTACTAACATATTATAATAAGTTAAGCTACTGACCCACACCGGCCGCCATCCCAGGAACCGCGAGCGCTTGAGCAGCGGCCCCTCAAAGCGCGCCGCGGTCCGCTGCAGCCGCTGCACGGGCCGGACGCTCAACACTTCGCGCATCTCGTTGTCTTTCGCTATGTCTATGGCCAGCTGACCTGCGCTTACATTGGTTCCGAGTAAGTTGCAATGATATCTATGTTTATGCATAAATACCTAACAGAATTATAGAATATTATAGGCGTCCAAAACATGCCGTCATCGAACCGGATGACGACATAACGGTCCTCCAGGACGCCCGACAAAAACATACCAACACTACACAAAACCGACCACTGTTCCGTCCTCGCCAGCGAGGCTCGACGCGAATAAGCCGTAATGTTCCCCCCCGACCCCCGCCGCAAACGCCGGCCCGCGCTGAGCCAGACGCGCAAATCCCGCCCCCAAACAATATTTAAATAAAATTACCAGTCCAGCCCAGCTCCCTTGCTCGCGATCCAGCAACGCCCTAAGCCGAGGTTCGTACCCCACAGGGGGTGCCCTTAGCTGTGTTGCTTAGAAATAAAGTGCCTGGCTGGAGGCCTAGGTCTCGCCATTGACCGGTTAAGTAGCAAAAGTTCCCGGAACTCACGCTACGAGAGACAAAAAAAAAAAAAAAAAAAAAAAAAAATAGAATATTATTAGTATATACATATGATTACGCCAAATCCATACGCCACAGGTTAGGCAGAGAGAGTAGAGCGCTAGTTCCCTCTAAACTTACATACTTCTATAGTATTCAGTAATAAAATATCTGTAGCACTCACCGCTGTTATTCTTCAACGTGGTATCGATGCCATTCTGCAACAACAGCACCGCCAACCTCGTGTGCCCTCTATACGCGGCACAGTGTAAGCACGTGTTGCCCTGTGCGTCCACACAGTTTATGTTGGGTGGGTTTGGACTTGTTAGCTGAAAAACAAGTAACATAGGAAATCACATGGGTATTGTACATCTTAATGTATATAAATTACGCCCAGTCCCTCAGGGGGTAGACAGAGACGAGAGCCCTCTCTCTCTACACTTACAGACGACTTTCGCTTAATCCACCATTCAACAATCTCTTCATAGATGATCGCTAGTATTGAATATAGTTTTTCAATTATTATTTTCCTTGTAAAGACGGCAATACGAGTATTTTTCTTCGCTTTGGGATACTCAGTAGTCAATACGGTTAAATCAAGTACCGAGTTAGAATACCAGACAAATGGTTGTTGTTCGCGTCAAAGCTTATACAATGATCAATACACTGAGTTGCCTACCTACTCATAAAGTAGGCAAAATAAATTGGATGCCTAGACTAGAGTTATAGGGTAAGTATTGCTTTTAAACCATAAATTGGTTGCCAAGTATGTGCTTTATACCTATTTATGTGCATATCTTTACGCCTTCCCACAAGGATCGTTAGCAGGTTTCCTCTCGATGCTTGACTTCAACGTCAAGCTCATCAATTACCATACACCATTGATGTAAAAAAGAATAGATACGTCTTACCGCGCTCGGCTTGGCTAACTGAACACAAGCCAGTTGGCTTGAGTCAACTTAGTCGCAGCTTGACTGGCAACGTCGTAGCACTTATTCAGCATTTAGGAAAAATGTCTTCTTAGGTGCTTAGAAACTGCAGAACATATACTGGACGTGTGTAAAAAAACAAGAAGGATGTGTCTTTTCATTTGTAAGTAACGTAAATTTGTTTTGTCTATCAAAAATACGAAAATATATCATTAAATTTTAATCTGAATAACTCCTGCGAAGATGCCACTGCGTCACTCGCGCGAACGAGACAAGTAGCGCATTACGTTTAAGAGCGAAAGAGAGTACGATTAGAGCTCGACATATTGGCACGTGGCTGTGCTGTAATCCCTTTCTGACAACTAGGAATGTCAGTGTGCTTAATGCCGTTGTGTGAGTTGTGTATTGTAGCTATATGCAGGTATAGCATAAAATTTGCCATATTTATACTTCATATTCAAGGAGTATAACGTCTCTATAGATAAAACCTCATTGCCATACACACTAAATTAATAACCATGGTTAATCAATGTTGCAAGCCACTATTCACCACTCGGCCACTACGGCTCTAAACAACACGTCTCAAAACTACTAAGAGAGGTAGGGCATAACGGGCTTCCCGTTCGAATTTGGAGAAGCCCTACTAGGGCAGGAACTCCACCTTATAGAAGTCCGTAGCCAGATAACACAATATTACCATATTTTGTGTTGTGTTTCTACGCGGTGAATAAGGTTTCCAATAATGAGCTCCTTGGGGAGGGGGAGGATTGTTACTTTGTGTTGGAAGCAGAGGGATTACTCCCATTATGCTGCCTACACACTATAATCGCTCCGAACACAGAGTGGCAACGCGCAAGTGATACTTCGGTATTGTGAGCGTAAATAGGCTACGGTAACCGTTTCCCACCAGGTGGGCCGTATGCTTGTTTGCCACTCTTGTTGTATAAAAACTTACCAATTCATTAATGTCGTCGATGCGACCGTCCTTGGCTGCAGTCAACAGTTTCCTTTCCAGTGCACATCTCCCCGCCTTCTGCGCAGCTTCTAACAGCCTTTGGACATCTCTCGTCTTGCACACGTCAGCCGCCGTACGGCCTTCCCCGTTCATCACATTCACGTCGGCCTTGTAGTTGAGGAGCAAGATTACTAGATCCTGGGCATGAAAAGGCGACATTACGTCACTATGCCACCAATATAGTCCTGCTGACGCATTATGGTTTTTACGTGCATAGTTAAAATAATGAACATTGTATGAACAAGCCCAACCTAGAATACTATTGGTGAGACTACATATACATATAGCATTTTATTCCTACCTCATTCCCGATAAACGAAGCCTTATGTAAGGCTGTGTCCCCATTCTCATTAACCTCGTCGACATCAGCCCCCGCATCAAGTAACACCTCCACAACATCTGCATGGCCGAAATATGTTGCCAAGTGCAATGGTGTCCATCCTAGGTTGGTTTTACTCTTGCCTGTTAAATTGGAGACAGATTATTATTTTCATTCAGGGGCCACCACACTACCGTAAATAAATTTTGTTCACTTTCCTATTATGTGGATTTGGCAGCCCATTTTCACTCTTACAAACTCTCTTCATTCTTATAACATCATGATATCAGTTTTGTAAGGCCATGGTGGCCAAGTACTACCGACCTACACAACTCTGCCTACCCCTTGGGGGTCAATTATGGGAAGACATGAAGCTATAATGCATAAAATATTACTATACTATGACCCTTTAGGATTGACAATTGTATTGCCACTTGTGTGACCAAGTAGTCTGTGTAGTGGAACTTTCCAATAATAAGAAGAATGCAGATAATGCAGAAACATTCACCCCACCCAATTGAATTATGAGCATTGTTAACAATACTGTGTCTCATTTTATCTCCTCTAATAGGGTAATAACAGGAAAATTTATGAGTTTATTCACAGCAAAGGTGCCAATGGCAAGAGATGTAATAAATGTATCCTCACGCCTTCCCACAAGGGTCCCCGAAGGGGTAGGCAGAGGTGTATAGGTAATACCCACACACCCACTTTCCGCCAGAGGTATATTAGGTGCCAACGTGACAGATGGCGAGTCCATCGCCGTTACTCAAGCACGACTATACATATTTACCTAGATAATAAATTATTACTTTATTAAAACATAATTATCATCATACATACCCTCACGATTTAGACCGAGACCTGCCATATCACTCTTACGTTGCTGTCAACGCTTTACCATGACTGTGAGAAATGTTTTGTGAGTGGATTATTTATGTACAAGTTCATTATTGTAAAGCATTATTCATAACAGTGCTGGAAAAAACAGCGAAAAGGAAAAAATAAACTTGAAAAAAACAGCGGGGTAGATAGTATGTAACTAAATAATTTTCCATCTCTACATAAACAAAATGGAACCAATATAATAAGAGCATCGGTGAGTTTGTAATAAGAATTTCCATGTACCGTCCGATACAAAGAAATCCCCGCATTCTAATATCTATACACAATAAGAGGGTAGTTGTAATGGCGACACCTATACAGGTTACTACTATTTTATGTTAGGTTAATTTAGAGTATTTGAGTCATCCCAAACATTGAGTGTAATCTGTCTGTCATGTGTGTTGTGTCTATTCCACTTCTCCCTTAGTATTCAACCTTTACTCTACATGCCTTCCGCACACGCACTTCTCCGGAAATATATTATGATGTAATAAATATAGAATTTAATCAAAACAATGATAGTTAAGTATAATAAATATATATCTTCACACCTTCCCACAAGGCAAGGCAAAGGGGTAGGCAGAAGTATGAAGTGCCCACACACCCACTTTTCACCAGATATATATTTAATGTTCTAATATATAAAATGAAATACATATATAAAAGATAGCTAGTCCATCACCATTTTTTCAAGCATGACTATCCATATCAATATACATTTATAATATAATATAATAATAAAATATAAAATATCCTCACGCCTTCTATCTTATTTATGATATTATGATAATATAATATAATTGATATTTTGGAGGGCTTTATGCCATTATTAGAAGCTTTATGCTCCTTAAGTTTCTAGCTACTGTAATAACTGTATACTATCAGGCAGTAAATATTTGAAATTAATGTTTTTTAAGTACGTACCTTTACAATTGATGTCCAATGTCAATTTTCCATCACTTCTAGCTTGCAGTAAGCCTCTCACTATTGCTACTTCACCATGTCGAGATGAGTACAATAACGATTCCTGAGCCTCTAGCTCAGCAGTTTCCTCTTTAGAAGACATTGTTTATTAACGATTGCACACTACTAAGCTTGAACCTTTGTTTTGAAATGAGTGTATGGCTCATAGGTATCGTCTTTCAAACTGTCACATCGCATAAGTTTATCAACTTTACGTAAATATTAGGTACGTTGGGTACTACAATAGTGACCACAAGCACTAGTAAGATTAATTACTTAGTACATAGTATTATATTAATGTTGACTGTGTGAAGAAGGATACATTAAATTAGATAATTGAATCTTTTGTTTTGCCGACTGGGGCGTCTTGAACATGAATAATAAAATGTATGTGACGGTGAAAAAGATAATATTCACAAAATATTTATTACGCAGAGCAGAAATGCAGAATAAATTAATATGATCTACGAATGTAATAGTGGTTTGCATAAAGTGTATTGTGTATTTAATAAAGCAGTCTTTGCTTTGAGCACAAACTATTTAAATAGGAAATGGTAGGTACTGCGGTCTCTAGTTTCATTATAAACACAACACAATATGATAGAATGTAGGTCAGTAGGTGTCATGAAAACTGTCAAAACAAAATAGGTCTGGAATACACTGAGTATTTTTCATGCGATTTTACACACCAGATTCCTAACAGAAATTTAGAAGTGTTTACTCCACCAAAGACTACTATTTAATTTTTGAAACACTCCACCGAAGAATTTGATTCACTCAGTGATCGAAATTCGTTAGTTATTTGACAACAAGAACTTATTGACAAGACGTACTTTTCATAATATTAAACTGGTGGAATTGAAGTATGTTAGTACACACAAATATGGGGAACAGCAGTAAGATATGAGCTAGTTTATTTGACTTTTGTTGTTGAGACAAGTTTTTGTACGACGCATTTTATCATAGGTTTAAGGAGTCTAAATACTCAAATTCTATTCAACAACACAATACCTACCCATTTGTATTTCGAACGTAACTTTTTTTGACATTTGTTATCACTTATCAGCTGGTTAGTGTCGTCGTACCTATCTATTAAGTTCAATCAATGTATCTGCTTGTTTATATGCGGAACCTATAGTTTTATAGTAAAGCTACTAAACATTGGTGATAATTTCACAAAGATTTAATAAAATGTGTGATGCAAGACTATGTTGCCGAATATGTTTAGATGTTGAATCTGACCATGTCTCTATATTAGAGGACCCTACAATCATGCTTCATATGAAATCTTGTTTGACCGTTACGGTATCACCTAACGACCACCTTCCAAAGACGGTTTGTGTGTCTTGCACATCGCAGCTCACCCAGTTTTACAATTTCCAACTGAACGCTCGCTGTTCCCAAGACTGGCTCGAATGTTCGCTTCAGGAGAAGAAAAAATCTATCGAAAGTAAGATGCCTCTTCAACCGCTACCAGACTCTGAATACAATTCGGACTCGCTCTTGGAATTCTTAAACAACACTGCAAATATCGAGGAGTATTTATATAACCTGGGTAAAGAAGACATACCATCCATAGTTAATATGCTGGAACGCAACGAGCATGTAATAGATGTAAGCAGGCCTTACAATTTTAAAGGTAAATTACCAAGTCCAAAGAAGAAAGATATCAAGCCTAAGTCTGACATCAAAATGAAGATTGATGTATTAGATTCAGATTTAGAAATAGTTAAGGAAATCTTGCTTAAAGAGGACAAAGCCAAGCCTATGAAGGACAAATCTTTACATTCTTGCTTTGCTTGTAAAAGCAAGTTTGAAAATTTACAGAAGCTGTTGCAACACATGAGTGTATGTGATCTCGCATCTCGAACATGCATGCAATGTAATACACTATTTGATTCCAAGACGCAGATGCAACAACATTCACTAATACACAGTCAATCATTACCTTTCACCTGCAACTGTGGAGAGCAGTTCCAAGCCAGAGACAAACTGATAAAACATCACAGAGTATGTCACCTAGACTATGGAGCGTCTTTGGGCTGCACATATAGTTGTAAAAGGTGTGGGGATACATTTAAAGAAAGGTTTGAATTGTATAAGCATGCCAAAAAACATATATTAAAAGCTGAAGAGAAAATCTGTGATGTTTGTGGTCACACATGCATTGGCAATGATGCATTGGTGAAACACAAGGAGACTCACAATAGGAAGCCAAATGAAGTTATGTATAGGTAATTACTATGATTGCTAACATATATATATTAGAGAATCAGCATTGCTACCCAGTGTGGCAATTTGGGTCAAATATTTTATTTGCCAGTAGTTAGTTACACAACTGTTTAATATATATTACAAAGATGACAAACAAACATACAGTCCCAATATGCAGGCAATGACTTGGATTGCCAAGCTTATTAAGAGTATAGTGGTTGCGGAGTTCTATAAACCACTGCAGGTATACAACAACTCAGAAGCAGTGCTATTTGGTGTAATCTCTTTCTATAGTACTGTACCAGTGAACCCCAATATGTCACCCTACCTTTCTTAGATTCCTTTGGTAATTGAAATAATGTATTTTTTATATCTACAGATGCAAAGTCTGCTTCCAAACATTCACAGACCGAAAAGAGATCTATCTTCATGTTCAGAAACATGTCACAAGATCAGAGGATACCAGACATTTGTGTGAATCTTGCGGCAAGAGCTTTGCTACCCTTTCAACCTTGATGCGTCACTTTTTACAACATGCTAGTAAAGGAGTTAAGTGCCATATCTGTAGTAGAGTTTTTACACATGAGAAATTGAGAGATGAGCATGTTTCATTAGAGCACATTACAATGTGTGAAAAATGTGGACAAGCTTTAAGTAGCACAAAGTTGGATGTGCATTGCTGTGTTTAATTTTATATGGCTTTTCAGACCTTTGCATATTTGTGTGATGAACACGAGTATTTGTACCTTAGTCTTGGATATCCTATGTATCTATATATATATATATATATATTTATCTAAGTATAAGTAAATATATTGTTGTCTAGTTACCATATCACAAGCCTTGCTAAATTTGGGACTAGGTCAATTTGTGTGGAATTGTCCCAAAGTATAAGGTATGAGGTATTACAACTGTGTTAATATAACATGTTACATGATGATGCATGATGGAGATTCTTTACATATTAATTATCATATGAGATACCTTCACTAAAAACATGTTTCCCGTAATATAATATTATGAATGAACCATAAATAAAACCAGTTTTATTAAGTTCCTTGATTTACTAAAATAAACCTAAATATTACTAGAAAACAATGTAAAACACATGTAGAATGAACTAAACAATAAAGTTGTATGTATTAAAGTAACTCACTAGAATTTGTCAGAATAATGTGCCAAACCAAAAGATACAGTCTAAGATATACACTTAAATAATAAGTTATTTGTTAGCAAAAAGAAAACCATCCCCTGTTGTCGAAGTTAAAGAAGTCTGTGAAGATAATCCTTAGTTGATATGGCATTAGATAGTTACAATTAATGATGAACTTCATAAAATGCGGTATGCTAATATTTCTATGGTTTTTCCTGATACCTGTAACAAAATTTTACATTAAAAAAAAATATTTAAAACTTATATCCTCACGCCTTCCCACAAGGGTCCCCGAAGGGGTAGGCAGAGGTGTATAGGTAGTACCCACACACCCACTTTCCGCTAGAGATATATTTTAGGTGCCATCGTGACAGATGGCGAGTCCACCGCCGTTACTCAAACTTCCTTCACCGTACAGCTCGTAGTGTGACTAATCACTGTTCTTAAGTTCAGAAAAATTTATTGGTACAGTCGGGACTCGAACTTGCTATCTACCACCACGGCTTTTTTATTATTTAAAACTTACAAATATTATCATTGCCAAATGATATTATTGTGATACCATCTGTCACGTTGGCACCTAATATACCTCTGGCGGAAAGTGGGTGTGTGGGTATTACCTAATACCTATACACCTCTGCCTACCCCTTCGGGGACCCTTGTGGGAAGGCGTGAGCATATATTATTATTATATTATGATATTAGAGGTGTCAGGGTAAGGGTTCGAGTCGTCGTGATGATGTTGATCTACGCCTACCTTCTACGACCGCACCTCTCATCGTCATCGTTCAAATCTCAATTGCGCTAGGATTGAGTAATAACTTCTAGCACGCCCTCCTTCCACCGCCCACATACCTAAGGCATGGACTCTATGCACAGAAGATGTAGACTTGGCAACTGACACGTTGACGAAGCGAAAAGAGGTTGCTATTATGTCCAATATATTTCCATTAATTACCTGCAATGATTATCTTTGCAGCTTCTTTGGCGGTGATCTCAGAATAAAGGGAGGTGAATCTGTGCGTGGGCGGAGGGTACAGACCGGTGGACACTGTCGCCAAGTAAACTGATGTCGTATTTATATTTTTGGTCCATGCGTCCAGCCTTAGCTCTTCAGATATGGAATCCATTAAACCTGGAACATGAACGCCATATTCAAATTAGAGATTGAAAAAACTACGATTATATTCTCTTAGTTAAGCCTTGGTGGTCTAGTGGTTCGAGTAGTTGCCTGCAACATGAAGATTGCATGTTCGAATCAGTTTTCTGAACTTAAGCACAGTGATTAGTCACATCACGAGATTTACGACGAAGGAAAAAATCGAGAGGAAACCCGCATACGTCTGAGAAGCAATTCAAAGGCGTATGAATAGTCGTGCTTGAGTAACGGCTATGGACTCGCCATCTGTCACGTTGGCACCTAAGATATATAATTGGCGGAAAGTGGGTGTGTACTAACTACAAACCTCTGCCTACCCCTTCGGGGACCCTTATGGGAAGGCTTATTACATATACAAACTTAAAAGTGCTCTTTATCTAGGTATTGGTAAAACCGGAACCCCTCATTAAAATCGGTTGTGTAGTAACCAAAGCGACTGATTCATACATTGCAAGGAATGTAGGTATTCATGAAACAAGCTATAAACTAAGTAAATGAAAATGTACCTACCTCTAAGACCAAACTTAGCAGCGCAATACGGGACCATGTCAGCGCATGGCATCAAACCTGCGCTCGAATTAATAGCAACTATATGCCCATGTCGCCGCTCGATCATACTCGGCAGGAATGCTTGAATGATCTATAAAATTTTATTGACTTTAATGCTACACACATGTCAACTACCTTGATCAAATTGATCGGACACTCAAGGAGAGGTACATCAAGGGAGGATTGTTATATTGTGGAGAGGATAAGACACGTTATGTTGCCCACACAGCAAACTCTTCGAAATCAGAGTGGCAACGCGCAAATGATACTTCCCATCTTTCCCAGTTTCCCATCGGGCGGGCCGTATGCTTGTATCCCACTCTTGTTTTATATAAAAACTAGCTGTGCCCGCGACTTCGTCGGCGTGGACGGCTTTTTTATCTATGGTAAAAATGTTTTTGTTCCAATAAAAAGTATCCTATATTACTTCTAATACCTCCAAGAATATGTGTAGTTTTTACGTGAAAGCGTAACAAACAAACTAACATTCACATTTATAATATTAGTAAGGATAATATTTCCGCAAGTCGTTCTCAACTGACAACACATTGAGCCTGTCGTTTTAGTAAACTTAAAGCTGGTAGATTCTCAACTAACCCAGAAATGTGCCAATAAATTGATCTCAATGAGCCTGCTAATAGCGTCTGGTCGGAAATGTACGAGAGGAGCGCAGTTCAGTGATCCAGCATTGCTCACTACCATTGACACCTCCGTGAGCTGCCTACGGAGCAGTGCGGCCAGGGCTGCCACCTGCTCGCGAGCGGTTATATCTACAGTATAACCCAGGCACTGGAACATAGAGGATTGATTTAACGTAAGATAAAACAGTTCAGATGTCATCTGACTGAGTAAATTAAGCCACCAAATTATATAGTAAAAACGACTTGCGTACTTTAAAAGAACCCTGGTGGTAATCCTTAGATTGCAAGTTCTAATGCTGACTGTAGCAGTGAGTTTTTCTGAAGTACCTACCTACTAAATATATTTTCGTGTATCACCTCTGCCTCTTGCTATAGATATAACGTACTTTTACGCTAACCACTGATGGTGCAGTCCTTAGTAATAGCCAGTGCGTATTAAAAATATTATCCTTACGCCTTCCCACGGTCCGGCCAGCGGTCACCGAAGGGGTAAGCAGAGGTGTAAAGGTCGAAGGTACCCACACATTCACTTCCCACCAGAGATTTATTTATATGCCAACGTAACAAATGGTGCGTCCCGTTACTCAAGCACGACTATACAACATTTCCTCTTGAAATTTATTTTCACCGTAAAACTCGTGGTGTGAGTTTATAAAACTCATTGGACAGTCAGGATTCGAACTTTCAGGGTTTGTGTAGCAGGCGACTCGAACCACTAGGCCATTACGGCTCTATTTATCATCAAACATTTACCTCGCCATCCTTACTGCGTATCTCTTCCACTACAGCATTGTTGCGCCTCGCATCATTGTCCCAACATATCACTGTTGCACCCAGCTCTGCAAATTGAATAGCTAGCTCTCTGCCTATTCCGTGCCCCGCTCCTGTCACCTATTAGGAATAGGCTGAGTCTATTAATACGGGTACTGTACGAACAATTTATAATTATTAATACGGGTACTGGACAAACAATTTATTATTATTCGTACAGAAGTCGGACGAATAATTTTATTTTATCAAATAGAGTGCAAATTTAAAAGAAAAAAATTGCGTTTCTATTTGTTCTTCATTTAAGCCATAAATTTAATAAATGTACCTACAGTAACCGGACAAAAAATATTGCACGTCTTCTTTAAGTTAGAATCATCAGTCTCTTTATACCACTGGTGGTGCAAGCGTCTATAGGCGGCAGTAACCGCTTACCATCATGGGGGGGCCGCATGCTTGTTCGCCACCCGTGAGGAATAAAAAAAAAGTTCAGTCTTTGTGTGTTGTTATTCTAAATCTATTTATTGAAAGTCTATTGATATATAGGCGCATAGGGTAGGTACTAACCAGTACAGTCTCTCCATGCAAACTTTTCATTACTGGCGGTATTAGCACTCTAATTACAGCCACGGCACACGTGGAGCACAATTTGACGATCAGCACCAACGAGTCCAAGGTCCATAGAGGGACCGACGCCAGACCTCCACTGCCCCACCACGGCAGGATCCATACCTCTTCGAGCACCCTGAATCTCCGAGCCAACGTAGCTACACACCGAACTAAAATATTTTTCCTATGCATAAAGGTAAAAACCTAAAAATACGAGCAGTATGACAGTTAATGTTTGAAAGGCTAATAGTGTTGAATAGTAGTCTATGGCCGTCCGTTGATTTTTGAAATGAGAATTTTAGATACCTACCTCCTTTCAGGAATATATGTTTCTTGGTGAAGAAAATGTGCGAAAATTACCTAGGTACTTTCAATTTACCAGCATACGTATTAGATCGGGGACTCGGCATGATGATACATTTACATATATATACTAATATGTACCTACATATATAATATAATTCTATATTGCTTTGATTTTCTACCTACGAACCTGCTTCCTTAAAATAGTTGGTATTAAAACTTTTTACAACATTTTATATGGTTTTGTCATATGATGTCAAAAATCACCGCACATACCTACATTTCATACACGTTTTGTGGCTTTAAACAAATTGAACGGCTTATAAATCATGGCGAAGCCGCTACAAAAGGAGCGGGACAACAGATCAGCTGATAAGAAGGATTTGACTTTCCATCCTTATACTATCACCCCAGAGACAGCTCATACTGCCATCATCCTATTGGAGTCAGCAGAACCGGAGATACTGTGTCAGGTAATTACATGTGGTATAGTTAGTGCCATACACAACGACGCGCCTCAGCAGTTGCTAGGCGAGGGGGTCGCGGGATACTGTGAATACGACCCGAGTGTATTTATTGTAGTGTGCGTGTGCACTCATAAGTAATAAGTGTATACCGACAATACTCAAACATTAGTGGAAGGTTGCACACTTACGCAATAAACTATGAGGATGAATAATAGTGGGGCGCGTCTTCGTGGATGGCACTATCTCTATTTACTTACTTAAAACAGGCAAACAAAAAAAACTTCTCTAGATAATGTGAAACTGCGAGGGTGGTATTATAACTTTGGCCATCTCTTCTAAGACCTTTACTTCTGAACGTCACAAAAGGCTACCTAATTAAAAAAACATACAGCTCTATCAAACAATTCCGGGTAGGCAGAGGTGTATAGGTAATACCCACACACCCACTTTCCACCAGAGGTATATTAGGTGCCAACGTGACAGATGGCGAGTCCATCGCCGTTACTCAAGCACGAATATAATTACGCCTTCGAATTTCTTCTCAGACGTATGCAGGTTTCCTCTCGATGTTTTCCTTCACCGTAAAGCTCGTGGTGTGACTAATCACTGTACTTAAGTTCAGAAAAAACTGATTGGTACAGTCGGGATTCGAACTTGCGACCTTTGCGTCGCAGGCAACTGCTCGAACCACTCGGCCACCACGGCTTAACATTAACAGTGGACCTATCTATTTACTTATGATATTCACTGTATGAGGTGTAACTCTGTCCCTACTAAATTTATTGTTGTATCTTTTTGAGGTGGATTCTTAATCATTCTTAGAAAATGTTGGGTTGACAACGCGCGAGCGATACCCCTGATGTTGCAAGCGTCCATATGCAGCAGTAGGTAACCGCTTACCACTAGGCATGCTTGGTTGCCGCTTCCTTAGTATAAAAATGTATTATCTCTTGTAGACTCTAAGAGCGATGACAAAGTTCGCGGCACAAGACACACAGAATCGATACGTTCTGTTTAATCTGAACGCCATCAAATATATTCTTCTGCATGTGGAACACCCAGAGATAAACATCAGACGGTTCTCTCTCAAGTCTTTGGCCCAACTCTGCCAGTTGCCTCAAGGACCCGAACAAGTGCTGGAAAACTCACAAAATTTGAGGAAGATTGCGTTCATGTTATCCAAGGTAATAGCAATTAGTTTGGCTATTCTCAATTATTCTTCATTAATTATTCTCCACGTGGGCTAAAACGGCTCCTTGTGGATGTTTATAACTTCCAGCGGGTAGAAAAAGAAGTTTAGTGGGGGTTTAAAACGGCCAGGGGGCAATAGCAAATTAAAAAACTATGGTATTATTGAACGAATTCTCCTAAAATTTAAAAACGGGTTCAGTGTTGGTTGGCTGACAAGAATTGCGGAATAAGGTCCAAATGAAATGTTTATTGCAATGCATTAAAGATAATTTACTTACTTACTTTTTCTTAAAAAAACCTTCTTCAATTGGAACAGATGGAGGATGTATTCGTACTAGAATTTGCGTCTCTGGTACTATCAGAATTGACCCGTGAACCGCTTGGCTGTGAGCAGTTGGTGTCCGCTAATATACTGAGCAGCTTGTTCGCAAGGATGAAGAATAGCCTCGACCCTGACGTGCAGAAGAATTGCTTGCAGGTTCATAGGTTAAAGCTAAATCAGGGTATGCACTAGAATAAGAGTGAGACATTAAAAAACCGATTATGAATGTAGGGGCATGAGTACGATGACATTATGCTGCCAACACAGTGTAACTCTCCTATATATTGTGCATGTTGTTAATCACAGTTAAACCTTTCACACTTTCTCTTATCTCTCTATCTTTCTCTTAAGACTTTGAGCAACCTGTTAGACGATCCCGTGTGTGCGTCAGAGGTAACCAAGAACCAGCAGTTTAGCTGGCCCTCCGTGCTTGCTTTGATGCAGAGCAAATATCTGGCAATACAGCATGCAGCTCTCAGAACTGTCGATCAGCTGATCTGTAGATACAAGGATCAAAACGTACAGAGGTCCTTCAGGGCATCTACGGGAGTGCTAGACTTGTGTGATATTCTGGAGGTGAGCTTGAAAACCCTTTACATGTAGTTACTAACCGTTATTTCTAATTTTAATCTAGTTAAGGTCAGTTCGTTTGCAATTATGCATTATTTATAGCACCTCCTATCGGGTCCAATAGTGACTCTGAACCATTCTCGAATCCACTTGAAGACATTTATTTTATATTCCTTTTAGTCCTATGAATTTCGCGACGTCCATACCCAAGTGCTGGGTGTACTTCGCAATTACGTGGAGACCGAGGAAAACGCTTCACACCTATACCAATCTGGGTGCATTCTGCGATTGCTCGCGTATTTGGAGATGGCTCTACCTGCAATGAAATCCCATTGCCTCGCCGTGCTTACGAAGATGTCTTTTACTGCTAATGGGAGGGATGTAAGATCTACATTTCCAAATTATTGTAGTTTAGAGGGTTGAAGTTATTTGTCCGTAGGAGGTTTGACCCTCGATTCTTTGCCGTTATCCCTGGCTGGTGCAAACCCACCAGCTGAAGTGAGGTGGGGCACAACAGATATCTAGTACAGAATTTGTGATTTTTGCTGCAGCAGTATTTGCCAATATAATCATCATATCACGCCGAGTCTCTTCATTCAGTCATCCTAAAATGCCGATCCATTTTAGGATGACTGAATGAAGAATGAAGAATTAAAATATTAATTGACTATTTGGTTCATTAGTTTATATTAAGTACCTATGTGACTATCAATAATTCCCTGTGTCCCTTACGTTGAATAACATATTTTGATTTGATTTGATTTGACAGATTAATCGACAAAGATACAGTCGACCTATTTAAGCCGGGTGGCACTGGTAACTTATGGCTATTGGTCGCACTGATTTCCTTCCGAATTTCCACAGGCACTATTTGAAACCGGCACTGACCTAGTGTTCTGCCATCAACTGCTTAGCTCCAATATAGAATTGCTAGCCGACGCCGCAATGGGCGTGGCCAATATGACCAAGCTATTACCATCGGCTGTGAGGATGTCTGACACCAACATTATTGAGGCTTTGTGTGGTAATTAGCTTATAATTTAGCACTCATCATGTTGTATGTTAATACCTACCAAAAGTGTTAAATACGATAGCATACATACATACATATCATCACGCCAAGTCCCTAACGGGGTAGCCAGAGAGTATAAAGCGATACTCGATATAGAACGATAGCACTACCGTATAAGTATTTAAGATCCTACCGGTACGAAAAGTATCCCTTGTGGTCTCGCCATAAAAACGAAGACTTTTGTTTGTTTTACGATTCTATAATTTATAATTAATTTCGAATTTATAATACTTGGTGCCGTGGTGGCCGTGTTTCGAGCTGCTTGCAACACAAAGTTTGCAAGTTCGAAACCTGACTGTACCTACCAATGGGTTTTTCGGAACTTAAGTAGGTACAGTGATTAGACACACTACGAGAGCTATACGATGAAGGAAAACATTGAGAGGAAACCTGCATACATTATGTTTGAGAGAACTTCAAGGAGTATGTGTAGAAGTGCTTGAGTAACGGCGATGGACTCGACATCTATCACGTTGGCACTTAAAATATATCTTTGGCGGAAAGTAGGTGCGTGGTATACTAACGTGGTATATGCATTTCTATCAAGGTATCCTGGGCGATGACGGAGCAGTGTGGTTCCATATACGAATCAACACTCTTCGGGCGCTAGCCGAACTGTGTCGTATTATACCAAAGGCGGCCTTCAGTCTCGTCGAGCCGAAAACCTTTTCAGCATTGAGAAATATTAATAAGAAGTGTAAGTACTATTAGATACTATTTAGGTACTGCCGTATCTATTCATACAATTCAAATTTGAACAGAAGATTTTGTTGTGCCTTTCCTCTCTTCATTTAACCGGTGACCACAATTCCAAGCAGTTCATTAGTGCAACATGGCTAAGCTATGGGGCTACGACTAAGGTTTCTGATCAGCGAATGAGGTCGTTGGGCTGGCAATACTGTGCTGAAGTCCTAGTGCTATATATACCTTGAATAACAAGGTATATTTTAATACGAGATCCCTTTAAGTACATATGTAAGTAGGTACCATAATTTGCAAATTATCATTCTAGTCAAGGACACACCGATCGAAGCCCAGCGGCTAGCAGTCCAGTGCTACATCAACCTGCTCAACTACCACGTGAGCACCAAAGCCATGCTCAATGGTGATTTCATGCAGGAGTTGCTTAACATAATGCAGGTGAACATTTTCATATAGCTTTAAGTGACATGCATCGAGCGATTTGAGCGAAGTATCACAATGGATCAGTGGTTACTGGCGGTCAACCATTGTAATGTTTGTTTCACTCGAAATTCTGCAAAGTACTGCTAATAAAACTCCTCAAGTTTCGGACTCTACGTCACGGAGGTACTCTTGTTGTGCAGACACACATTAACTACTCACTTAGTAGTAGGAGGGATATGGCGCGATGTAGGCACATGATAAAAATCAAAATATTTTATTCAACGTAAGGGACACAGGGAACACTTATTGAACGTCACATACTTTATATAAACTAAAGTTACCCCCGTATCCAAGAAAAAATAACCTACCAGGAGAAGAAACGGCGAAACAAAATCCCCCGGTTTTCTACATTTGTTTCCTTTTACGCAGGGGTAGAATAGATTAAACTTACATATAAACTTTGTACAAGAGAAGCAATTCACTGCCATGCATGGCCATCATTCAAATAATCTGATGTTTTATAATAAGCCTTTTGAATTAATTTACTTTTAACGACAGCTTTAAATACTACAAAAGGTAATTTATATACATTTTATTATATGATAGTAAAAGTGAGAAATTTTCAGCGTATTGACACCAGTCTGAAGATAATGACTTGTACTGTGCTCACTGGCTTGATGGTGGAAGAAGTAGCCAAGAGTCTGTTCACGGTGCGCAAGGGAGAAGAGGTAAGGCTGTCCCCCTTATTCTTTATCTCACTACAAATGTAAAAACAGACAGCGGGTCGCTCGACGTCTCTCAGACAACTTCACATCGGTAAATATTTGACATGATCACACGTTCACTGTATTTCTATTATCTATATCCTCACGCCTTCCCATAAGGGTCCCCGAAGGGATAGGCAGAGGTGTATAGGTAATACCCACACACCCACATTCCGCCAGAGATATTTTAGCTGCCAACGTGATAGATAGCGAGTCCATCGCAGTTACTCAAGCACTACTATACATACGCGTTTGAATTGCTTCTCAGACGTATGCCGATTTTCTCTCGATGTTTTCCTTCACCGTAAAGCTCGTGGTGTGACTAACCACTGTACTTAGGTTCAGCAAAACTCATTCGTCCAGACGAGATTTGAACTTGCGATCGTTGTGTCGCAGGTGAACGCATTCGAACCACTCGGCTTTTTGAGATAATACGTAGAACCGTGGTGGCCGAGTGGTTCGAGCAGTTGCCTGCGACGCAAAGGTCGCAAGTTCGAATCCCGACTGTACCAATGAGTTTTTCAAAACTTAAGTACAGTGATTAGTCACACCACGAGATTTACGGTGAAGGAAAACATCGAGAGGAAACCTGCATACGTCTGAGAAGAAATTCAAAGGCGTATGTATAGTCGTGCTTGAGTAACGGCGATGGACTCGCCATCTGTCACGTTGGCACCTAATATACCTCTGGCGGAAAGTGGGTGTGTGGTATTACCTATACACCTCTGCCTACCCCTTCGGGGACCCTTGTGGGAAGGCGTGAGGATAAATATATATATATATATATATATATACGTAGAACCATTAAAACAATATATCTCGGAGTTAAAACAGACAGCGCGTCGCTCGTCGTCTCTCAGACAAAATCTCACATCGGTAAATATTTGAATCGCATGTTCACAGTATTTCGATGATCTCCTTCACCGAATACTACAACTTAGTGGGATTTATAAACCACTGTTCATAGAAAACAATTTAGAGCCTTGGTAGCCGAGTGGTTTGAGACCGAAACCCCGACTGTACCAATGAGATTTGCTGAATTTATGTAAAGTGATTCATTACGCATTCATTAGTCAAGAGGGATCCTGCATAGGTTTGAGAAAAAATTCCAAGCCTTAACAGTTGATTGCAATGATAAAACCACCAATGGTTCGTATTATCTTTAATTGTAGGTGGTGTCAAGCAACCTGAGTATAGAGCATATTGGTATGCGGACCGCGCTGTGCACACTCATTGCCGCGAGTGTCACGGAGGAAGGAGCTGATGTTTACTTAGAATTGGGCACTATACATTAGTGAGTTACCTAACCTAACCTATACAGTTATTTTTAAAGTGGAAACTAGATGAATGCAGGATCTAACAGACCGAGCCAATCTGAGCTTTTAGAATTGCCTACATTATCGTATTTAAGTCAGCCGGACAAATTGAAATAAGGACACATTACATAAAGGCATTTTTTTTTATTTCACTTAGGTAGCAAACAAGAATTCGGCCCGTCTGATTGTAAGAGGTCGCCGCCTATGGACGCTTGCAACACATGGGGTTTCACTCGCGCGTTGCCGACCCTGCAGAAATCTTTTCACACCCTTCTTGAAGAACTCCATGCTGTACTCTCAAGGGGAAACCTTAACCGGGAGCTCATTCCACAGCCTGAGCGTTCGCGAAATTGATATCTACGGTTTTGCAAGTCTATTCCACTTTGGTGTTACAAAAAACTTGGTAAATTTGACAGCATGGTTGAGAATAAAACGGCAAGATACGTGGTAGGTGCGTGGGAGCCGGCGCTCGAAGCTATTTTCCGCCACCATCCCTCAGCTAAATTCGCTTACACTGGACAGTTGGAAATAAATGACTTCACTCAGGTAGTTTCCTTCCTTCTCTTAATTTTAGGTGAACTTTTACTAAAAGCTAGCTAGCTATTTGTAGTAAGTACTTGGTACAGTGGTGTTAAAACTATCTTTTCATCAAAAGTGTTTAATACACAAACACCTACCTTATACCAAATATCCCATACCTGTGTTGTGACCATTCATAGTTGCTCGCATTAGTCACCCTTACTTAAAAACTCTCATAGGTAAGCTGTCCCATGCGTTTAAAATAATATTATTTATTACGAAATTTTAAATATTTTTTTAGGAGGGTTTCTACGTGTTAAAGCGTCTTAGCAGCCAGTTCCCTACGATTCAAGAGGTGGTGAACTGGCCTCCTCCATACCGGAGTCCTGTGTTCATCTGCATGTTTCACCAGCCGCCGTTCGATGTCGCCTCAGGGCTAGATATTAGGTCGCCTCGTAAGTAGTAAATTTAATGTAATACACTTGAGACACCCTTCAGTTCTACCTATTTTATTACCTTCACGCCTTCCCTCATGAGTCCCCGGCAGCAGATAGCCTGGCTAGTAACAGGCAGAACACAAGACCGTTTCGCCTGAAATACAATTAGGTGCTAACGTGATGGCAAGATATCCATTTGGTGATTGGTACAGTTGAACCCCTCGGCTTACACACATCGTGATATATGTTAACTTAATGATTTATGTGATCTACTCAGTATCCCTATTCATCGTTCATGCTATATCAAGCATGGTCTGCTTTCACGACACTTTCACGTTGAGTGCAATAGTAGCCACTAACCGCTTATCTTCCAGTGCTTAATTGCAGATGCAAAATCGGAATCGAAGCTGGGAATGTCTCCGTCTGGAAGATTGCGCTATCCGACCATTCCTGACGACGTCAACCTGCGCTCTTATCTTCTCAAGCTGCGCATCTGGTTTGGAGATCCGTGAGCTACTTTCATACACTGTCTTGGCCGGGCTACGTAAAATAACTCCGCTTTCATATCTTCAACGGATAGCTCAACCGTTTTTCCAAGTGCACATAAATACTACCTACACACCTCTGCATACCCATTCGGGGACCTTTGTGGGAAGACGAGAAGATATTAATCATATCTTACGTGTCGTGGGGTACAGTTAGTAGAAAATAAAACCATACATTGACCAGGATCTTTAACTGCCAAAGAAAGTAGGAGCTTGGATTTGAGCTATGCACGTTAAGTTGCAGATGACACTTTATTCGTTTCCTTTGACTTTACCATGAAATACTAGGCGTTAATATAACTTTTGACGTTTCTAATTGAACACTTATACATTTCAGAGCAAAATCTTTGCACTATTTCGAGATTGAAGATGCGCATTACGAAGTGAGGTAAGTAAGCTAATATTTGATCTATGAACATTTTAAGTTTTTGGCAGATGACATTACACCTAATAGTTGTAGACGGTGAAGGAGTATTCATTCGAGATCGAGAGGAAGCCTGCAAACGTTTGAGAACAAATTTAAGGGCGTACCTAAGTATAGTCGTGCTTGAGTAATGGCGATGGATTCGCCATCTGTTACGCATCAGCATCTGAAATATAGCCCTGGCGGAAATTGGCTGTGTGTTCCTACCTACACAGCTCTGCGTACCCCTTCAGGGACCATTTGGGAAGGCGTGAACATATACTATTATTTTGAAGGTACCGTGATAAATGTGAGGAAGTGTCTACATCACTAAAACAAAGGGCACAGCTGCTGGGTGAATTCGTAGCCGAGCAGATGTCTGGAATTTCGCAAGAGAGGGATTGCTCCGTCCCTAGCGTTGATTTACATCTGTCCGATTTAATGGTAAGTCTTCCAGATAAACTATTCCCGTTTTTTATATTTAACTTGAACTAAAAAAAAAATTGAGCCGTGGTGGCCGAGTGGTTCGAGCAGTTGCCTGCGACGCAAAGGTCGCAAGCTCGAATCCCGACTGTACCAATGAGTTTTTTCTGAACTTAAGTACAGTGATTAGTCACACCACGAGCTTTACGGTGAAGGAAACATCGAGAGGAAACCTGCATACGTCTGAGAAGAAATTCAAAAGGCGTATGTATGGTCGTGCTTGAGTAACGGCGATGGACTCGCCATCTGTCACGTTGACACCTAATATACCTCTGGCGGAAAGTGGGTGTGTGGGTATAACCTATTCATCTCTGCCTACCCCTTCGGGGACCCTTGTGGGAAGGCGTGAGGATATATTATATTATATTTATATTTAACTACTAGACCCGTGGTGGCCGAGTGGTTTTAGTAGTACACAACGATTACAAGCTCGAATCCCATGAGTTATTCTGAACTTAAGTACAGTGATTAGTCACACCACGAGCTTTACGGTGAAGCAAACATCTAGAGGAAACCTGCATACGTATGAGAAGAAATTGAAAGACGTATTTATTTTAGTCGTGCTTGAGTAACTGCGACGGACTCGCCATCTGTAACGTTTGCAACTAAAATATGTAATGTAATTTTCTTTCCCACCTTTCACTGTGCTCCATATATTTGACCAACTGTCCTATTTTCTGGTACATCCTGTGTATGTGTTTAATATTAGTCGGCTACGGGCAATGTTTTGCCAAGCTTAAGATTAAGCTTAAGAAGAAGTAAAGGATCCTTTGATTGCATCTATCGCCTTAGCCATCCTTTTAGCGTTAATTTATTGTAAGGCATATCATAATTTTTGTATTGTACACAGACACGATTAACGTCCGCCACGTAAAGGACTGGGTGTTATGTAACGTCTGTATGTTTAAAATAGAACGAGGTCAACGGCCCCTTGGTGGGCTTGGGGTGGGTGCGATGTGGCGGCGCACTGGAGCGCGCCCTGTTGTACAAAGCCCTGGCTGACCGGCTGGGGCTGCCGTGCGCCATACACCGGGCCACCAGCGCGCACGCGTGGTGCGAGGTTGCCGTGCCAGACCTTGATCCGGTGAGACTATACACTGCATACTGTGGCTATTAGCCTGTTACATCTGACTGACAGGCAAAGGCCTCACCCTAATATTTTCTTCCCTGTACTTGTCACGCCGTCCGACTAGGGTCCCTACGGGAAGCACATAACACTATTCGCCAATGTGACAGATGGCGAATTCGTCGCAGTTTCTATAGCACAGATATGCATCCTTGTCCAGGTTTCCTCTTAATGTTTTCCAACACTGTAAATGTCGTGGTGTGTAAGTAAGTCATTAACTTTAAGAAACTTATTGCAACGGTCGGGATTCGAATTTGCGTTGTAGACTACTCGAACCACTGGTGGCCAGAGGTTTAAGTAGCACGCGCTTTTCACGCTCCCTTACAAGGATCTCCGAAGGGGTAGGCAGAGGTCTATTACTCACATAGCGCTCCTACGCCCACTTTGGCATTGCTTCGGATGCCAAAGTGACAGATGGTGTAACCATCGCCGTGTCTCAAGCATAAATCAATGAGTATGTATCAAATGTTCAGGAGACACCAGGAGACAAAGAGGAGGTCTACCCAGCAGGCCTCCTGCGCGCCAACTATGTGGTGGACCTGATCCTCCGTCCCGGCCGCTTGCTCCTCAAGGGCAGTATGGAGGCCAAGGCCATATGCGGGCCCGTCTGCGCGGGGCGATACACCGCTATGAAACTACCGGAAGTTTGTCGCTGTGAAAATTGACTTGAACGAGATTATAGGAACAAAGAAGATTCTATATTTGTTAACGAATCGTGTCATGATCAATGATAAGCCTTGACGAACCAGATGCATTTTGACGTTTATGTGGCACTTTAACTTTTAGAAATAGAAGTTTTTATTATTTATGAAATACGTGACTTAAAGGGGTGGTCGTAAAAATACTTTGAAATATGATAGTACGAGATACAGTATAATATATTATGCATACATATATAATAAAATAATATAATATATATCCTGGTACTTAATGATGATAAAGAATATTTGTATATGAATAGAAAAAGAATAGGTATACTAGTTTCTATAACATAGGAGGAACTCTCGGCGCACAATTTTAACTCATTCCTTTTATTTATACATACTTTTACTTTATTCATTAAATACTCCCATTTTATTTATACGTACGAACGACCACCTAGGATTCTACGCGAGTAAATGGATAAAATGTAAGTAAAACATACATCACAAGTTACTTAAAAATATTTTATTAATTTCACGGCAGTATTCTTGAACAGTCTATAATAAATACACTACTACACGCAGGCACTATCAAGGCGATTGCACAAAATGGACGGACATACGATCACAAACATTTAACAAGTATAGTAATGTATAAATAAGCCTTACATTATTATTACTAGTGAAGTAATTCAAAGACACTTAGGTGCATACAATATATATGTATGTAGATATTTAAAGGTTACCTAATGTAACCTTTAATGGTCGCAGCATTTTGTTTCACACGATACATGTCGAAGTATTATATTTTTATTAATAATCGGTTATAAATGCGTTTAATCACGTACTCAAAATAATACAGCCTTAAATATCACGTGACAAATTTACAACATAGTTAATAGATTTGATCTGATATATTATTTTCAAACAAATTGTATAAAAGTTTATTCGTTGACATCAATATTATATGTATAGATTAGTATGTATATAGAATATTGACTTTGTCTATAAAATTTAAATAAATTATACAAATATTCAGTCTAAATTAATTTTAGTAGACGAATAAACTATGAGACGAACAGTCTGTAGCTCTAGTACTGTTATTATTACTATACTGTGGTAATAAGGACTTTTTGGAATATTCGACAATTATTACGCGACTGTGGAAAAGTTTACGCACTTTTGGGAATTCGGGTAAAGTAGCATGAAGTTTTTGTTTTATTCTTAATCTTAACTTACGCGGTATACTTAAAAGGAATGTGAAATCTCGCTAAGAGATTCTAACCTACTATCTAACGGTGGTGATATTATCAAATAAATGTATCCAATTACAGCACAATTTATAAAAGGATGAATTTAATTTGTCTATGGATCTTTGCAGTCTGTACCACCAAAACAAAAATTGTTCGTATCGGAATAGCTCTAGTACTTACACTTAAACATGTCTGTTTTTTTCACACTACCCAATATTATAATAATAATATATAATATATCCTCACGCCTTCCCACAAGGGTCCCCGAAGGGGTAGGCAGAGGTGTATAGGTAATACCCACACACCCACTTTCCGCCAGAGGTATATATCAACAATAATGTTGTAGTTATTAATTAATTGGCAGAACATTACGTAAATAATTGTATACAAATATTGAAGATTTAAATGTACTGAGAGCGGACCGAATTAAACATAGTTAATATACAAGCGCATCTTCACTCAAGTTCAAAATTCAAAAATCAAATTTCAGAATTCAATTTTAAAATTGAAATTTCAAATTTTGAAATTAGAAATCACTACTATTCAAGGGACCCTTCTTGAATGTCATGTCATATATATCCACGGATGTAATATAATTATATATGTAACGAATAAACATATATCGAATGATCTTTTACCATACAAACGCGGAGACAAAGTACGTAGATCTAGTATGAGGTAGCCCACAGTGAGGACTCTAGACGGTGGTCTGCGGCACTCCGTCGACGAGCTGAGTCCTCGAGCGAGGTCGCGGCGCGGGGCGAGGCTCGGCCCACTCCAGCGAGGCCTGCGAGTCGGCGCGGGACGCGGCCATAGGCTGGCTTGGCTGCGTTGCATCAATAATAAAATAATATTAATATATCCTCACGCCTTCCCACAAGGGTCCCCGAAGGGGTAGGCAGAGGTGTATAGTTAATACCCACACCCACTTTCCGCCAGAGGTATATTAGGTGCAAACGTGACAGATGGCGAGTCCGTCGCCGTTACTCAAGCACGACTATACATACGCCTTTGTATTTCTTCTCAGACGTATGCAGGTTTCCTCTCGATGTTTTCCTTCACCGTAAAGCTCGTGGTGTGACTAATCACT
>JACCPG010000272.1:68441-88889 GCA_016069955.1 Drepana arcuata
ATATCCTCACGCCTTCCCACAAGGGTCCCCGAAGGGGTAGGCAGAGGTGTATAGGTAATGCCCACCCACCCACTTTCCGCCAGAGGTATATTAGGTGCCAACGTGACAGATGGCGAGTCCATCGCCGTTACTCAAGCACGACTATACATACGCCTTTGAATTTCTTCTCAGACGTATGCAGGTTTCCTCTCGATGTTTTCCTTCACCGTTCAGCTCGTGGTGTGACTAATCACTGTACTTAAGTTCAATTATATATAATATATATTTATATATACATCCTTTATTGTACAAACACACACATTTAAAGACAAACAGTAATGACAAATAATACATGTAGTAGGCACAATAGGCGGCCTTATCGCAAAAGAGATTTTAATAAAAAGTATTCGATTGTATGAAGGGACTCATTAAATAGTTTTCGATTATATGAATACAATTTTTTTATATAAACCAGATTAAGAAACCAGTGCTAGAGAAAGCTGGCGTTTTTGTCTACACTCTTTGCCTACCCTGTGAGGGGCTCAGCGGGATGGTATGTGTGTTTTATATTATGTAATATGAAAAATTTAATTTCTTCGACTAACGAATAAATGATGTTATCTAGTTTGCACGCAGTATCATTATATATATCCTCACGCCTTCTCACAAGGGTCCCCGAAGGGATAGGCAGTATTATTACTATAGCCAAAAGCAATTTCAAGCAAGCGATGTAGTTAATAATGTTAGTTTCACCTACATTCCAGGCACCATTTTCCATTTAGGCGGGGCAGCCCTGTTAGACAATGTTATTGTTATTACACATATGCAACGGGTTAATAAGGTTTTAAATCATTATGTTATTAAAAATACATAGATACACAATAAGATCAGCATATATAATCCTAAATAATAGGAAGACATCGAGAGAAAATCTTTGAGAAACAAGTCAAAGACATATATGAAATATTGTTTGACAAAACAAGTACTTGTTAAGCGTTCTTCATTGAACTTTATTTGAACTAATTAGAAAACTGTTTTAATTGCGTTTTTTCTAACAGTATGACTATTCGTACAACTACCGTATGAATAAATTATTACTTATTCGTACAGCTGTTCAATTTTTAAAATAAGAATTTCAAATTAAGAATGAATTAGATGATTAGCTTGTTTTTTTAAGAATGAGAGTATATTCTAGGTTAGGTTAGGTTAGGGTTTTTTAATTTTTTTTTACTCTTGTTAGGTTCGGTTAGGTTAAAACACACATTTAAATTATTTTTTTATTAATATAGTATTAAAATCGGCTAACATTTACCAGTTTTTGGTTTAAATTAAGAACAAATAGAAACGCATTTTTTTTTATAATTTGCACTCTAATTGATAAAATAAAATTATTCGTCCGACTTCTGTACGAATAATAATAAATTGTTTGTCCAGTACCCGTATTAATAATTATAAATTATTCGTACAGTACCCGTATTAATAGACTCAGCCACTCAGCCTAAATTGTTCGTACGGTACGCGTACGAATAAATATAATTTATTCGTACGGGTGCCGTATGAATAGACTCAGTCTTATTCGTACGGGTACCGTATGAATAGACTGGGTCTATTCGTACGGGTATCGTACGGATAGACTCAGCCTTTTTCTAAAATGCATATGAAATATTCAATTAATATAATTTAAAATGTATCTGTCTGTTTGTTCCGGCTAATCTCTGACACGAGACTTTTAGTTTTAGTGGCTGATATATTATAGCTATCTATATATGCATATATAATAATAACCAATAATAAGCTTTCTGTATAGCTAGTGCCATCCACGCAGACGCGCCCCACTATTCTTCCCTATAGTTTATAGTGTAAGTGTGCAACCTTCCACTAACGTTTGTGTATTGTCGGTACACACTGCTTACCTATACGCACACTACAATTAATATACTCGGGTCATACTCCCACATCCCGCGACCCCCTCGACTAGGCACTGGTGGGGCGCGACTTCGTGGATGGTATTGTGTATAACTTAACATGTTAATATTATCAGCGTTTTTAATTTAGAAGCAAACGGTTTGTTAATACAAATTTATTTGTATTAACTTGCTAAGCTTGGTTGTTAATCAGCGAGTCTCACCGTTTGGCATTCCGCCACAGCATGCAGCACACGACGAGCAACACGACCAGCAGCAGGCACGCGCTCGACACCGACCAGAATGCTATCTGCAGAGGCTGCTTTGGCTCCCACCAAAACTGAACACGATATGAGCATTGTTCAAATATACATAATAATAATAATAAATAATAATAATAATAATAATAATAAATAAATAAATAATAACAAATATACATACATACATATAATCACGCCTCTTTCCCGTAGGGGCAGGCAGAGACCACTTCTTTCCACTTGCTACGATCCTTACATACTTCTTTCGCTTCGTCCACTTTCATTATTCTCTTCATACATGCTCTTCGGTTTAGGGTAACTCTTGACCTGGCCTTTTTTTATTATACTGTCACTTTATAAGCCGTTGCTAGCTTATTATATAATAGTTATGTAATAGTAGCAAGTTTACATAAATAAATACACTTCACATCAGAAAAATCGAAACACCTTTATGTTTCGTAAGGATCATCAGAAAAATGTGTATATTTAGAAATATATGTCAAATTTTGTTATTCAAAGAAGATATTTTGGAAAACACCGGTCAGTACCATTTATGTTTTTTTTCGAGTACGAAACTTCTATAGTTACCCGACCGTCTTAGGGGGGACGAATGGGTTATGTATATGTATTTCTACTAACTAAAACCCCCTCGGCGACCGTCCTCTGTAAATATATGGAGGGCTCTGGGATCTGCGGAACGCACCACACCAGCAGTGCCCGTTCTGCACGTTGCCTGAACACTTCCTAGGGGCGCCTAGCTTCCGCCCCTAGTACCCTCGCAGCCCCCTCGGAAGCTCGAGCCACATCGTGCTCCCACCAACCCTGGGCCCACGTTGTTTCACAGCCAGCCCCACCTTAACTATCCGACCAGTATGTCATACCTCAGTGATAGGCGGGTAGGTAGGCACGAGGCGGCCAATGACGGTAGGCAGGTAGACAGTCCAGAAGGCCAGCTCTGTCTGGCGGTAGTTGAGCTGGATGGTGGAGTTGTAGGTCGTGTTGAGGTTCAGGTAGCGCAGCTGGCCAGCTCGGGCCACCTCGAAGTGCACGCCCAGGATGCGGGAGCGGGTCGGGTTGCTGCAAGGCATCCGCCCACTAATTAGTGCTAAGGTTCCTACTACCTAGACCTCATCGATCGAAAACTCAAGGATGGGAACGATTAGAGTTCTCGAAACAGGCGAGCATGCTAGAGGTCTGTAACTGTAAGTGTAGAAAAACTGGATGTCATTAATATCTATCAAGAAAATCTAATATTATAGAAAGGAGATGTCGACACACACACACACACACACACACACACACACACACACACACACACACATACACAAACATTTAATATGTATGTCCTGTGATTTCTATATTCGATTTAATTAAAATGTGATAACATAACACATAGACATTAAACCTATAAACATACATGTACCAATATGCAGTTGCGTTAAGTGAAGGATTTTGTTTAATTTGACTTGAATTTGCAACCTATATTTTTTTTACGAAATATAGACAGGTTGAATTTATAATTAATCTGTGGTACTGAGTCATGCATAGACAATTATTCTGAAATATATCTTCTAATATAATAAATGCGAAAGAATACTTTCGTTACGTTTTGTTACTCAAACACTCTGGGGAAGGCTGAACGAAATTGGATGAAACTTGGCACATAGATAGATTAATAGCCGGATTAACAGATTTATTACGAAAAGATGAAACCGCGGGGCAAAGTCAAATTATAAGGTTGTATTTAGTGATTTGAAGTGGGTGTGTGGGTAGTACCTATACACCTCTGCCTACCTCTTCGGGGAACCTTATGGGAAGGCGTGAGGATATATATATATATATAATACTAGCTGTCCCACCCAGCATATCCCGCGTGAAAAAGTAAAACTTCCTGAAACACTATCGCAGCGCCACCTATCGGGTCCAATTGAGATGTAAGCTATCCTATCTTTTAAGTTGGATCGAACTGCACACGGTGTGCAAATTTGATTGAAATCGGTTAAGTAGTTTAGGAGTCCATTTCAAACAACGTGACACGTAATTTTATATATTAAGAAATATTTAGTGATAGATAGTCCTATTAGTCTCACCCATATCTGGCGAAGTCAGAATACGCCTTCATGAAGAAGTGGCTCATATTCCTGTCGTTGCCGGTCCACCCCTGCCGGTCTATTCGCTGCTTTACAGGGAAGAACTCCTGGTCCATGAATGGTGCGCCTGGAACAGAGGTGCAATAGAGAGGTATGGCCCAACGGTTACTTTCGTTCGAAAGGGCATAATGAATTGACCTCCAAATCGCCTCATATCGACATGTTTTCGATTACCTTGTGAAATTTTAAAATTGCATCGAAAGTTACCTCCCAGTTACTGTAATATGATATATATATATATATATATCCTCACGCCTTCCCACACGGGTCCCCGAAGGGCTAGGCAGAGGTGTATAGGTAATACCCACACACCCACTTTCCGCCAGAGGCATATTAGGTGCCAACGTGACAGATGGCGAGACCATCGCCGTTACTCAAGCACGACTATACATACGCCTTTGAATTTCTTCTCAGACGTATGCAGGTTTCCTCTCGATGTTTTCATTCACCGTAAAGCTCGTGGTGTGACTAATCACTGTACTTAAGTTCAGAAAAAACTCATTGGTACAGTCGGGATTCGAACTTGCGACTTTTGCGTCGCAGGCAACTGCTCGCACCACTCGGCCACCACGGCTTTAATATGATATTAATAGCTTATACCTCTATAATTACTGAATATAAGTTATATACTGGATTTCAACCCCACGTATTTTTTCATTATTCTGTAATGTAAAAGAGTAACCATGGAGTTTCTGTCCTTTCGAGTTCTCCTCCATGGAAGCGACCAACCCGAACCGTGCTTCTTTTTCGACGTTTTATAAGTGCCCACCTGGGCCATGTGAAATAAAAAGATTTTGATTTGATTTGAATATTTTTTTTGTGAGTGTGTTAAATCGGTAAATGGGTAAGTTTTAGAAAGTATCTAGGAAGGATGTTCACACGAAATAGAAAGTATAAAAAAGACGTTGAAAGAACTGCCGGTAATAAAGTAAATGTGGGCATATCGCCGTTAATGGGCAGTAAGAAGAAGGCGTAGGCAGAGGTGAATGTAGAAAACAAATCTACCAATGAAACCTTCTACAAATTGACCACGAGACGCAGTTGTTTCTGAAATAAATACACATTTGAGAGCTTGTAAACTATACCTTACCTGTAAGGAAATAGTGTTCAGTATCGTGTGCATACTGCCTCCACTCGGGCCATCGGAAGGCCTCAACCGTAGTGTTCAACACGTACATGTACACAGGCACGTTTTGTTCCAATAGGAGCTTCACCATCTTGTCCGTCGGCGCCCGGTACAGGAAATCGGACAAAAGCTGGGGGCAAAGTTATATCGTACATTGTTATAACAGTAAAGTCACCGAGAGGGTAGGCAGGAGGTAAAATAAAAGCTTTGTCTCATAATATATCGTTACTTTCTTCAAGAAGGAATCTCTCTGTCTCTCTCTCATCCTCACGCCTTCCCACAAGGGTCCCCGAAGGGGTAAGCGTAGGCGTTTGGATAGTACCCACACACCCACTTTCCGCCAGAGATATTTTTTAGGTGCCAACGTGACAGATGGCGAGTCCATCGCCGTTATTCAAACACGACTATTTTACTGTAATTCGTTTATACCCAAAGGCAGAGAGAGCAGCGCGCCACATATATCTAGACTTACATACCACTTTCGCTTCGTTCACATTCAAGACTCCTACTAAAGCTGCTGGTAAGTCTGCTAATGCAATTATTAGCATCCAACGTTTAAGAGAGGTAGGGCATAACGGGTTTCCCGTTCGAATTTGGAGCTACCCGACTGGCGCAGGACCTCCACCTTACAGAAGTCCGTAGTCAAATAACACATTTTTTTGTGTTGTGTTCCTACGTGGTGAATAAGGTTTCCAGTAATGAGCTCCTTGGGGAGGGGGGGAGGATTGTTACATTGCGTTGGAAGCAGAGGGATTAAACCCATTATGCTGCCAACACACTATAACTCTCCGAACACAGAGTGGCAACGCGCAAGTGATACTTCGGTATCGTGAGCGTAAATAGGCTACGGTAACCGTTTCCCATCAGGTGGGCCGTATGCTTGTTTGCCACTCTTGTTGTATAAATAAAAAGTTATCCAATAATGAGCTCCTTAGGGAGGGGACAGGAATGCTATATTGTGTTAGCAGCAGACAGATTCGTCCCGTTGGGCTGCCAACACATAACTCTCCGAACACGAAGTGGCAACGCGCAATTGATCTTCGGTATCGTGAGCGTAAATAGGCTCTGGTAACCGCTTTCCATCAGGTGGGTCTAATCTATACAAATAAATAATACTGGAATATCTGTTTGTAATATTAAAATAACCGCTTTTAATTAAATGCATATAGATTTATACACGGTACATACACCAAAATATATTTCTTTTTAAAATTGTTGTCAAAGTAAAAAAGTGTAAAGTTTTTAATCTCTGAAACGGCTGGACCGATTTTAATGGGACTTTCACTGGCAGATAGCTGATGTTATAAAACATTTTTTTGTTAAATTCTACGTGGACGAAGTCGCAGGCACAGCTAGTGCTTATAATAAAAGAACTCACGTGTATGTACTGGTCGCGTATGGCGCTCACGTTGTGCGGCTCGGGGTGGTAGGTGTACATGTAGCGGATGGCCTCGTACACGCCGCGAGGGTTCAGGGTGTAGTTGTAGCGCATCACCAGCTCCTGCACCTTCTGGTTGAACCACTGCTCTGAGATCTCGAAGTTCGGCGCCAGGGACGAGTTCGTGTCTGTCGACAAGCGACCACATGAACACTACACGAAACATGTGTGGTCGAGTTACAAAATTGAATCTTATGACTTAATAAAATTATTATTATTATCCACATTACAAAAATATATAGCAATTATTATTATTATCCACATTACAAAAATATATAGCAATTATTATTATAATATAAGTCTACTTAAGATATTATTAATTATTTATTATCAGTCATGGCCGTCAGTCACTCTGGCGCCTGAAATGATTCTCCGGCGAACATTTTTTTATTGTACCAAAGCATAATCCAGAAATCATATCATAAAAGTGCCAAACAAGCTTACGGTCCGCCTGATGGTAAGCGATGACCGCCGCCTATGGACGCTCGCAATACCAGGGTAGCACGCCATCGACCCGACCTCCAATAAAAGAGCATTTTACGCGTGTGAAACCGCGTGGCGAAATAAGTGATCACTAAGTGAGTACTAACAAAGCATGTAGGCAGCCTCTTGTGTGGTGACGCCGGCCATGTACCGCAGCGAGGGGTTGAACTGCCTTCGCTGCAGCAGCTGCTCAGGCATCGTGTCCAGGAAGTGCCAGTCGCGCTCGCGCCAGCCGTCATACCACTCGTCCCCCGGGAACGTGAAGTTGTTCTCCAGCACAGGACCCCACGGCATGAATCCCACTTGAGGCTGCATCAAGCGAATGCCTCATGAGATCAGGTTAATTGTCACAGTTTATTGTATCACACGCAATCCTAAAGACATAATGCTGTAGTGGAATAGGCTGTCTCGTCCAGCTTCGTAAGGGTGAAAAAAAATATATCAGTATCACAGCGCCATCTATCGGGTCCAATTGCACATCTAGGCTATCCATACACAAAAATCTCTTACGAAACTAAAGCTCGTAGACTGATTTTTATAAAGGTCATAAAAAGTTTCCCGCTCAGCTTCGAGAATTAAATATAGTTTAATTTACGAAGCTGAAAGATTAAGTTTCTGAAACGATTGCAGCGCCACCTATCCTGTACAATTGTGAATTTAAACCTTTCGTGAATTCGTCTGAATATAGGTACATGTAATTTTTATTAAATTGGTCTGGCATTGAGGTTGGTAAGTAAGTCTAGAGAGAACTGGCGCCTCTACCTACCCCGTTAGGGACTCGGCGTAATGATATGAACGACTAAATAAAATGGTCCGGCTTTTAGAGTTAAGTCATATATACAAACGTGCAGAAGAATCAGATATGTAGATTTTAAAAACAGCGCCATCTGTTGGACCATAAAATAATACAAGCAAACGTGGTAGCAATCTCAGTAACAGACGATTTTAGCGCTTTCTTTGATAAAATGTGTAGATACCTGAAATTCGGCATTCCCGAGCTCGTAGAAACTCCTCCCCTGCCGCAGACAGTTGACCAGCTTCCAGGAGGAGTCAGTGGGGCAGCCCAGCAGGCGCCCGAACACCACCGACGTGTTCTGCACGCGGTACTTGTCCTCTATCAGCGCCCAGTCCGCTAGCGCCGACCCACTCTGAAACCCAGCCACCACCCGGCATGGTCTCTCTCGCACGTAATATTGGCTTTCTTCTGAATGTTATATTATTTTATACTTATTTAGAAGATACCTACATATACATATATGCTATAAGTTTATTTTATATGTTATTCTAAGAATGACGTGAACGATGGTGTGATTGTAAAGATGAAGAGAGGCATGTTACGTTGGTTTGGACATATAGCAAGGATGAGTGAAGAAAGATTTCTGGAGTAAAACATATCCAATATGTTAATACAGCTAATAATCTATCTTTACTCCGAATTTCATCTTATTACGCTAAGCAGTTTTTGCGTAATAGAGGACGACATATCATCACAGAGCCGTGGTGGCCGAGTGGTTCGAGCAGTTGCCTGCGACGCAAAGGTCGCAAGTTCGAATCCCGACTGTACCAATGAGTTTTTCTGAACTTAAGTACAGTGATTAGTCACACCACGAGCTTTACGGTGAAGGAAAACATCGAGAGTAAACCTGCATACGTCTGAGAAGAAATTCAAAGGCGTATGTATAGTTGTGCTTGAGTAACGGCGATGGACTCGCCATCTGTCACGTTGGCACCTAATATACCTCTGGCGGAAAGTGGGTGAGTGGGTATTACCTATACACCTCTGCCTACCCCTTCGAGGACCTTTGTGGGAAGGCGTGAGGATATATTATATATTATTATATCATCACAAACTTTCACACTTATAATATTGGTAGGATTATATATCTTATTTTAATAGTTTTTTATGCTTCCCCAATCATTGATTGAATACGCACTAGCAAAAATTTTTATGTTTTTTTTATTCTAGCGTGCTTTTGTAGTAAACGTAGCCTAGATCAAGTGGGCGGTCCTTATGGAGTCCTCACCTGAGCGATGATCCTGCTGACAAGGTCCCTGGTGGCCGGGGCCACGGCCAGGAGGCCGGCCGAGGCCGCCCCGGCCCCGGGGCCGAACAGCGTGATGGCGTCGCGGTCCCCGTTGAAGGGCCCAATGTTGTCGTGAACCCAGCGGAGGGCCATGGCCTGGTCTAGTATCCCGTAGTTTCCAGGGGAGTTCTCGTCGCCTGTTGATAGGAAACCTGGAAGAAGAATTACCATCTGTTAGCCTAGTGGCCTTTATTATATAACCAGGTCATATATATCTGCATGAAATCGATACAATCCAGCTTCAAATTCAGGATTCAAAAAATACTTGAAACCGTCGAGCTTAGAACAGATTAGTAAATCTGAATGAAGCGAAACAAACCTGTAAGTCTAGAGAACTCACCCAATGCGCCGAGTCTATAATTGATAGACACAACGATAACATTGTAGAAGGCCGCCAGCACATGTCCCGGGAACAGGTTGGACGCCCCCGACGAGAACTGCCCGCCGTGTATGTAGACCATCACTGGATACCGCTGGGCGGTCGCACCAGCCTCTGTCTGGAGTACCTCATCAATTAATATCACGAATCCACAGTACAATTTATTATCTTTATGACCTCCCATAACTACTATTTTTCACTCAGCTATTATTTTATTTTATTTTATTAAAACTTCTGCAAACATTATAGCAAAGGCGAACTTAATGCCGAAGACATTCTCTACCAGTTAACCTTTGGGTGGTGCAGAGATATTCATGGCAGGCTAAAAGATATTTACAATAGGGAAATATAAAATTCCTAAATATAAAATTATCAGTGTGTGTGTCTCGTCGCCTAGTAGACTGTACTAACGGCTTTTACACTTTCTTTCACATACTCTGAGGATCAGCAATCAATCCTCATTTGTTTTTAAATTCGTTATTTTATACTAGGTATTCGATTTAACTTGGTTTAATTAGCCTATAGATATCCCCAATAAACAGGCCACCTAATGTAAAAAGTTGTAACTGATATAAGCGCGTTCAAAAAACGAACTATAGGTAGTAGTACCTCTTCATAGCACTATGAGCGTACTAGCTGGTAGCGGAAAATATTACTGAATTGTAATAATAATATATGGAGCCGTGGTGGTCGAGTGCTTCGAATCCCGACGCCTGACCCGAGCTTTACGGTGAAGGTAAATATCGAGAGGAAACCTGCATATGTCTGAGAAGCAACTCAAAGGCGTATGTATAGTAGTATATTATTTATGGTATGTATAAGTAGTATAACTAAGCTTGAGTAACGGTATCGCCGTTATTCAAGTTGGCACCTAAAATATATCTCTGGCGGAAAGTGGGTGCATGTATTTACGAATTATATGTATTTATTAGTAGCAAGATATAGGCGGCCTATCTATCATAGGCCCTATCTACGAGGCTAGTGTCAAAAATACCTCTAAACATATCTCCGACGAAAATTGTGTGTTAACATAAGCCTTTTTTCCTTAGTGCTTACGAAAACCCTTGTGGGTTTAAACAAATGTAGACATGTATATGTAAGTACATTCATATATATTGTATACGTTACTTCATATTCAAAATATACCATTAGAATTGCTAACACATCCGCTTGGGTGTTAAATTGTGAAGCCGCGCGTGTGCCGACATAGGTACCTCATACATCCTACGTAGCGGGGAACAAATGCGGCTTCATTTGCAATTTTACGCCTCTGAGGCTATACCATTGTAATGCAAGAAAATATAATAAAAACCAATTGGGAAATTCAAATAACGATCCCATACATATTCAATGAACGGTGGCATCAGAAAAAGCTTTTATCGTCACACCAACTTTTCGGAAATTCATACCTAGGCGCGTGTCTACCACGCCAAGACTAAATATTAATAATCTTAACACCTTCCCACAAGGGTCCCCGAAGAATTAGGGCAGATATTGTATGGATACTTTCCGCCAGATATATTTTTGGTGCCAACATGACAGATGGCGAGTCCATCGCCGTTACTCAAGCACGACTATACATACGCCTTTGAATTGCTTCTCAGACGTATGCAGGTCTCCTCTCGATGTTTTCCTTCACCGTAAAACTCGTGGTGTGACTAATCACCGTACTTAAGTTCAGAAAAACTCATTGGTACAGTCAAAATTGCAATCTCTGTGTCCCAAGCTACTACTCTAACCACTCGGCCACCACGGCACAAGAAATATATATATTTATAATCAAATTTAACGTGTGTGAAACTGCTGAACACAGCTAGTAAGTTTGCATACCTAAATGTAAAATTGATCGTAAACTCAACGATGGGATCGGCTAGCTACAGTATCCAACTTTAGCGGCCCAGCTACCGAGTATGAAGATACTTATGAATGTGAATGACGTTAAAGAGTCAAGTCTAGAGAGAACTGGTATTTTTGGGCGTGATAATATGTAAATACAAACATACATATCATCACGCCGAGTCCCTAACGGGGTAGCCAGAGGGAGTAGAGCGACTCTAGACTTGCATACGTGAAAATATCTATATAAACAAAAATGGATCACTAAATGTGTTGTTAAGCGCAAAACTCCTAAAACTGAACCGATTTGGATGATTTATTTTTTGTTGTGTTTGATGAAGTCTGAGGAAGGTTCTTATGGAGAGAAAAAATAAGAGGAAATAAATAAAAAAAAAAATTCTAGTTGCAGCTAGTGTATGTATAATTCCGTCTTCAATAGCGCGATTTAATGGGAACTTCCCTCAACGAAAGTTTTAATTTCCAACGCGCCATGATTGGGGACTCACACGGGATATGAGCGTGTATGTTTTATGTATCCCCTGCCGCCAAAGTCTTACGCACACAAGTTAACAAGAACATATTTAGTTAACGGGTCATGCAATAAGTTATGTCAAGGGTCATCCAACCCAGTTTATGAGTCAGAACTAAGGAGTAGATACGATTGTCGGCACTTGCCCATCTAATTAAGTCTTGTCATGCTAAATTATACTTTATTGCTACCTTAGAAAGGTCACAAGTAACACTTGTTTAGTTTATTTGATTGTGGTCTTTATAAAGGTCGTAATAAGTGTGAAGAAGTTCATTTGAGCTATGTTGCATCAAAACGTGGTCAACGTCGTTCATAAAAACACTGTTAAACGAAAACGAGCTGTATGTTGAGTAGACCAAAGGTTTAATATAGGTAAACGTAATTACAAAAGCGGTAGCTCTGTGCAATTCAGCAAATAATTTCAACTGCCTGATTAATGTGGTTGATCGAGTTGAGTTGTTTCGACGAATTAACCTTTTGAGTTTTTGCCTGACGCATATAAAAAAAACATGCCTAACAAAAATAAAAAATATTATAGACGTACGTACAAATACATCAAGCAAGAGTACTCGAAACCGATGAGCACGTATGAAAAAGGGATGGATGAAGGGGTCTAGAGAGAACTGGATGGCATCTGAGAAGCCAACAAGTCCAGCCCTGAAAGTATAAATGCTTTTGCTTTTTTTTCAACCAGCGAGAAAAAACTGTGAAACTAAAGTTTAATCTCTAGAATAAATGCAACTTAAACACTTACATTAGGTGAAAATATATTCAAATATAGGCAGTCTTCATCCATGTCGCGTATGCCTTTGGTCGCTCCTGTGAACCTGACAGGCTGGGGGCATGCCGGGCCCCAGTCCACTGCTTGCATCAGTTGCCATCCCGGGTGAGCACGGGGAGGCTATAAAGTTATAAACCACATACATCTATATATGTATCTAAAGACTCAAATTGAATTTGGCCTGTGTAAATTGGTGTTGGTAAACCATGAATGGTAGTTCGACCTCTGCCTATACTTTTAACAATAACCAATATATAAACTGAAGGACTCATAAACTGCATTAAAGTTCAGGATTACTTTGAAATGACTTTTTTAATAAGTATGCAAACTTTTTAGATTAAATTATATAAATATGGAGAGACTGGCTCTCAATCTCAAAAAAAAAGGAAAATTTTACTGCACTGCAGTAAAACTAATGAGTATAGCCCGAAAAAGAAAATTTACTCCTAGTATCAGATTTGCGTGTTATTGATTTCTCATTGATTTTTTTGTCAATTGAATTATTGTTCCCAGCAGAATTGTTATTGGGTTATTTTTTTTACTCATCAAGAGTTTTTGAACCATAATATGGATACTTCGTCTGAACAAGCGGCTCAAATTGTAGCATTGGTGCAGGAGGGCTTAGATCAACAAACGAATGGTAGAAATTTAAATTTAAGCCAGTCTACGGTTTCTAGTATATACAGAAGGTTTGTGGAGACAGGTTCTTACAGAAGGAGATGTGGTACAGGCAGGACTTAAGGGACCTTATAAACAGAATTTAAGGGTTAATAGGGTTTCTTCTGAGATTATGCAAGTTTGGTTATATTTGCTAGCAAATACCTGGGATATTAGGTTTATAAATATTTAAGAAAAAGAAGTTGAAATTGATGTTATGTTACCTTAAATCTTCCCTCCAATACAGGGGGTCTTGCATATGGAATTCCAAGAAATACTGACACTTCTCCCTGCCTATTCTCCACAGGACTCAGCCAGGGTCTATAGCCAGAGTCGGGGTCAGGGTTGTCATATAAATATACCTAGGAACAATTAATTATTACTTTAGTAAAAAATATGTGCCAGAGGCTAAAAAATTATCAATGAATAAGATTCAATTATTGTTATGAAGATTTTTGTACATATATATCATAGAATATTTTTGATGCTCTGCAACAAATTATTGTCATGACCAATCTGCATAAAGATGGATGGACAGTCTTATCAGTGTGACAGCATAATAAATTCTCACATTTAAGACTGTAGATTTTTTACTCTGGCTGCACTTGCAAGTTATGCAGTACAGTAGTTATTTTTAAAGAGTAACCCAACCATGTAAATATTCTAAGCTTACCTTAAATCCCTGTACTTGTCCAAAGTTTGTAGTGACAAATATATCCCTCTTTAACTGTCTGGAGTTCTGTCGCTCTCTGCCTTGTAGGTCCTCCCTCCAACCCCCAAGGACTCCAGGGAAAAGAGAGTCTGGATTGTTTGGGTCCCGATTCTGCAACAACATAGCACTATGGCTCAGGCAATAGGTACAACTGGCAAAGATGATTTAGGATGATTTATTTAAGAAAAATCCTAGACAAAGAAGACTAGACGACCATCAATGGCGACAGCTTAAATAATATTGATAGTGCTAGTGGGGCTATTCATAAAGTTAAGCTTTTACAAGAGTAAAAGTAGACGTAAAACTGAATCAAAAAATTACTTACTGTATTAAACTTGAACTGGTCATCCAATGGATTTGTGTTGATAGGATTGTATGGAAACCCTCCAGGCTGGTTTATATTAGGATTAAATGGGTTATATCTCGTGGGGTCTGTCCCATACCTCCTGTCGTTATACACATATGTCCTGTAGTCACTATCACCAGGGCTTGGAACTCTAACTTCTTTATTGACTTCATATTGTCTTGTATTATAATAGTCGTTGTTTATTTGACCATTATACAGGTCTTTATTCGACTGTCCTTTTACATAGGTGCACAATAAAAGTAATAAACGCGCGTTCTTAAACATTATGAACCACACTTCTACGGTTCGAGAATTAAACTAACGTCGCGATGATTCACCATGCCTACTTCATTTAAGTCGCATCACAATAATCACAACTAAACAAGTAATGAATGAATGAGACACTGTTTATAATAGTATCAAGTAGAAATACTATCACTTTTAAAGTACGTTGGTCGTATAGATATCAATGAAACTTGTGGTAAACAAAGATGACACAAAAAGTACTGGCGGAAAAACAAAATTAAGAAATATTATTTATCGATAGAGCCCTTTTTTATCTCGTACTATGTAGAGCACGGTTGGTGGCTTATCTATTTATAATCAGCAAATTATCAGTTTTGTAATGGCAACGCCCATGTAAATAACAGTTTTTGTTTATTTCAACGCGCTATGCTTTGCTGCCTTTCGGTTGAAGTTTCGTACAGATGTCAAATTGTGTCATGTATACAAATGTCATGCATGTGTAACTGTCATTCCCATAGATAATAAATCTTTTTCATTATAAGATTATTTCGGTCATAAGCCAGTTATTTACTTTTCTGCTAGGTATGCTTTGAAATGGCTGGTTGGTTGTTTTTAATAAAATGTTTAAACATAATAATTTGCTTATTGAAATATATATATAAGGCTTCTACAACCCCTCAAGATCAGGTAGAATGTGCTACGGGCGTTGAATCATTTGTAATTTGAATAAAAGTTTTGGTTTTAACAAGATTCTAAATCGAAAATATATAGGATAAATAAATGTATAACCAGTAAAAAGGTTTTATCAGATCCTAAACATAGTAAGTATCTGGAATAAGATCGGGATTGGTAATTTTGGTAGTATTATTATGTAGAATACTGTAAATTACATTGCATAAACACACAAACCTAATTAGGTAATTAATTGAAAACCTAAACTGTACTTGTGTTGTTTTTAGGGCTATTTGTGTATTTAGGGCACCAATATCAAATACCAAAGACAAGCCTACAACCAGATGCTCGACATTGGCTAAATGATACTAAACTACACATAAGAACTTATCTTAATATTATTATTGCTTCTTTAAATATCCTCACGCCTTAACAAAAGGGTCCCCGAAGGGGTAGTCAGAGGTGTAGTAGGTATTAATCACTTTTCGCCAGAGATATATTTTAGGTGCCAACGTGACAGATGGCGAGCCCCTCGCCATTACTTAAGCACGACTATACATTCGTCTTTGAATTGCTTCTCAGACGTATGCAGGTTTCCTCTCAATGTCTTCCTTCACCGTAAAGCTCATGGTGCGACTAATCACTGTACTTAAGTTCAGAAAAACATCGGTTCAGTCGGAGTTCGAACTTGCGATAGTTTTATCACCGGCAAATACTCGAACCATTTGGCCACCACGGCTTAAATAATAACCTGTTCATTTCGCATTTTAATATTTTTTCGCAACGTTCTCGTTTTTATAATTACCAGAAGAGAGATTGCCCACTGAACGCGTACATAACATGTCTGAGGACCGCGTTCAATCTCATAATTACTCCCCCGAGATCAGCTCGATTAAATGAATGGGTTGGGCCATCGGAGGCATACCTACGGGGTAGGTATCTACAGTACTAATTGTTATGTATGGCTTGAATCGCTGGTTGCAGGCACAACGTAATTTTTTAATTCCATTGTTTTGTCATCTTCAGGTTCATTCGGTGCATTAACTTTTTATTTAATGTACCTAGGTACATAATATAATAATAATAATATATCTTCACGCCTTCCCACAAGGGTCCCCGAAGGGGTAGGCAGAGGTGTATAGGTAATACCCACACACCCACTTTCCGCCAGAGGTATATTAGGTGCCAACGTGACAGATGGCGAGTCCATCGCCGTTACTCAAGCACGACTATACATACGCCTTTTGAATTTCTTCTCAGACGTATGCAGGGTTTTTGAACTTGCGACGCAAAGGTCGCAAGTTCAATCCCGTCTGTACCTACCAATGAGTTTTTCTGAACTTAAGTACAGTGAATAGTCACACCACGAGCTTTACGGTGAAGGAAAACGTCAAGAGGAAACCTGCATACGTCGTGTCATAGTCGTGCTTGAGTAACGGCGATGGACTCGCCATCTGTCACGTTGGCACCTAATATACCTCTGGCGGAAAGTGGGGGTGTGGGTATTACCTATACACCTCTGCCTACACCTTCGGGGACCCCTGTGGGAAGGCGTGAGGATATATTATATTATTATTATTATTTTGCCATAATTTGTTTTTTTATCACACTGCTTTCGCTACTTCACTACTTACCAAATTGTACTAAAGCAAAGTGGCTGAAATAATGAGATCGGAGAGTAGGTACCTATCAGTATTGCCCGCTTTCTAGGAAGCCCTACAAAAATTGTTAATCAATCAGAGACTGATTGCCTATACTTTTTTTAAATTTAGTCTTTATATATCTGTGTTTATCATACTGCCAACATTACAAATTATGCAAGGCCTTTCCTGTATTGACAAAGGGACCGCGTGAAGTTCCGGGATGTATAATCGTATGTGCATACCTATTATGAGACGGTTTAGAAACACGTTCTGGGAATTATCATTTTCGTTTCGCATTTTTTTCAATGGCGCCGCTATTTGCATGGTAGTGGCGCATTTATTATGCTTTATTTTCGCTATTTTTCGAATATTCTGTTGGTGGAAAAGGTTTTACTACCTAAATACATTTATTGATACATTGTTTCTTATCGTTTCTTATATTATTTAAAAGAAAAGGCAGGGAAAGACCACGTTCAAATACCTGGATCAAATTGATTGGACACTCAAGGATGGGACCTTGGGAGTGTGGAAAAACGAAAGAAGTAAACAAGTATAATAATAGGTACCTATAAGAGCGGTTTCAGACTAGCGTATTTTTTTGCGCGTATACGGTCGTTTCAGCATACGCGCTTATACGCGTGCTACATTACGCGCTTCTAAAAACCATACTCGCGTAAACGGGCATATTTCGGCGTGTTCGCTCGAACCGGTGGTGTCGTGTCAGTATCAACATGGATTCTGACGAAGAAACATTACTATTTGCGTTACTTATTCGTCGTCGACTGAGACGACAAAAAAAATGCTGGGTGTCACCGATAGTTGCATCAAGACTGATGACCGGTCACTTTAATTTCTCTCGCAGCTCGCACTTATACGAGCTTAGAAGCGCGTCAACGCTCGTACGAGTCGAGCGTGTGACAAATGGCGCCCTTTCCGCGCCTACATGCGCTTCCAAAAACGAGCTCATACGCGCGTATAAAACGCTAGTCTGAATTAGCTCTAAGTCTAGAGAGAACATGCGTCTCTACTTTATCCCTTACCAAAAGTCTAAAAATGAATTTTCAGGTCTCTTGAACTTGAAGAATTATAAATGCCCATACATAATTTTAATCCCTATTGCACCCCGTAATCCTATTGCAATCCGTATCGATTGGGGCAATCGATACGTTTCTGAGTTAAAATATGCCGAAGCACGTTTTCAGCATCTGTTCCACCTCTTTGTCAAATTGAATGACAAGAAAATAAGCAAACAAACAATGTAACACACCTAGTTACTCTCTACATTTATACGACATCGCATTTATTATTGACGATTGGTTTTTCCAACAATAGTTTGTTCTTAAACAAAGATCAAACACTTCGTCCTGACTCTGTCTCTTGTAATTCTAAGCCATTATGTGACAGCAAGTCTTTTATTTGACCCCTTCTTATTTTGCCTTTAGAAATCAACTGTTTAATATGTACTAGGTCTAAAATTGAAATTGAGTTCGACGAAAATACCTTCGGCACAATATCGGCACCCATTGCAATTTAATTAAACAGAGCCGACCAATGCGGTCATCGGTGGTGCATTGAGAATGTCAGCTATCTGGGTCGTAGCTTGTTTGCCTGGACCCTAACTTAGGCAGATGTCTATCGAACAATGTCTACGAATTTGACTGCTGAAACTGAACTCAGAAATACCGAAGGTGGTAGATGCTCATTCTAAGACGAACAAAATGTTAAAACAATTGTTGTAACATTCTTCATTCGTTGGTATTTAATTGAAATCCAGTATTATATTGTGGATATCCAACAACCTCTTTTTGTCGGAGATATTTTTAGGTGTCAACGTGACGATGGCGGGATCGCTGCCATTTCTAAAGCACGACTTCACTTCAAACTCTTGGGTGCCGACCTGGCAGTCTGCAGCAAAACAAGGTTGAATCGGGATTTTGTTAGCAACTACTTCAGCCACTTACGCCACAGTACATGTTAAACACAAAATTGAATATCGAATAAAAAAATCTGTACACTTAAATGGTGTCACCCTACATTCCTACATCCGGTATCACATGAATAATGCTCCCGCATCGCTGCGGGATTGTCGATGTTGTTTAGCAGCGCTCGCAACGACAGATACGATTTGCTTACATACACGTGCATCACTTGACAAGGAACCTAGAAACACAGGTCTAGCCAACTTAAACTCTAAGCATACTACAGCAAAGTTCATAGTGCAGTAAAAGTGCATGCGTTCAAAAGTTTGAATCTTCTTGTAAATGCAAGATTTGCCCGAGCTTCGGGCAAAGCGTCAGAGTTCGCATCAATAGGGATGATAATGTAATATTTCAACGCAACGTTTGAGTAAGATTGTTCAATATTATGTTTTTGAATTTATTCACTTACTCATTCTAAAATGTTGTTCATAAGGGTTGTTTTTCTATATAAACATTTATCTCCCTGATTCCAATATGTAGGAATGCCATTAAGGCAAAGTATTGCGTGTCTTTGTAAATTTCCCGAGGGGTCGGTTTCATATTATTGGAAGTACTTGATAACGCGATGGCCTTATTACATAACACGGACTGAGAATTTATTGGTTGTTTGGAAATATAAATATTATCAAATTGTACAGAAGATTCCGTTGTGCTATATCTCTTCTTTAACGGCCGCTTAGCACTTCAGAGAGGGCATTCTGCAGATTCATTAAATCTGCAGATACTAACGAAAATACAACAGTTAAAATCGTCTTGTTGCTTATAACATACATACATACATATAATTACGCCTCTTTCCCGTAGGGGTAGGCAGAGACCACTTCTTTCCACTTTGCTACGATCCTTACATACTTCTTTCGCTTCGTCCACTTTCATTATTCTCTTCATACATTCTCTTCGGCTTAGGGTACTCTTGACCTGACCTTTTTTCAAGACGTCCCTAATTTGCTTATAACATTTTCTATTATATATTAGGGGCCAACATGACAGATGGCGAGTCCATTTTCATTCATACTGTATGTATTATTATAGTTGTCTTTGAATTTCCTATCGTGTCATATGCAGGTTTCCTCTCGATATTTTTCTTCGCCGTAAAGCTCATAGTTCAGAGAAATTCATCGGTGCAATTTAGCGACAACTACTTTAACAACTCGATCTCTACAGCCATTGTCACTTAAAGTATAGCTTAGATTTTGTACCAAGTACCAAGCTCCAAGTATTCAAACAATTAGTAAATAAATGCAACA
>JACCPG010000273.1:9576-60116 GCA_016069955.1 Drepana arcuata
GAAGGAATCATATGTACTATACTTATTTCCATGTGATAAGTCAAACCTAAATAAAGGCATGTTATATTGGTTAGGACATTTAGGAAGGATGTGCTTAAAACGGTTGTCGAAACACAACAATACAGTGCTTAAGGGTCCGGAAGAAAAGATGAACGTTCCAACTACACATTGAACATCGGAACCTCGAGAGTACTCGAACTCGGCTGGCGAGCGTGAACAATGAATATGGATTTAGCGATAGAAGTTTAAAGTTTTGAGAGCAACGGCGCTCTACTCTGTCTGCCAACCCCGCAGGGACTCGGCATGATGATACATCAACATGTACACGAATAAATGTCTTATTTTCTCATCAATGGGAAGACACATTGTATAGGTGAGTTCTATGATCAAGCCGAGTGATTTGCTAACTTTTGAACAAATTTCCCAAAGTATCTTGAGCTTTCATCCTAATGCATGATTTTTAATAAGTCTAATGCTTTCACGGTATTTAAATGCGATAGAAAGCTTTTATGAAACTTTGTATTGAAATGTTTAAGGAAAGTTTGAATAAACTGAGCCCCACCCTACGGTGTGGCTTGATTAGATCACAATTTTCAATTTATTATATGAATTTAACGGTTTCTCAGACCGGTTTTCGTAAGGGTCAGCAGATATATTATTACACTCAAAGTGTATGATGAAGAGTTTTGGGACGTCCCTTAATAAGCTATCTCAGATAATAGTCAATTTACATACATACATACGTATCATGTCAAGACCCTAACGAGGTAGGCAGAGAGTATAGAGCGCCAGTTCTCTCTAGACTTACATACCTTTTTCGCTTCGTCCACATTCACCACTCTCTTCTTACATGCTCGTCGGTTTTGAGTACTCTTAACGTTCCCGTCCAAATCAAATCGATCGGACGCTCAAGTTCGATCGATTTGATCTGATCTGATTGCTTCTTTGCTATTTTCTGATCTGATTGCTACGATCCTTACATACTTCTTTCGCTTTGTCCACTTTCATTATTCTCTTCATACATGCTCTTCGGTTTAGGGTTCTCTTGACCTGGCCTTTTTTCAAGTCGTCCCTAATTTGGTCTAGAAACGTCCGCCTAGGTCTACTTATTGAACGTTACATATTAATTAATGTAAATTTACTATTACTTTATTCTTTCACAAAAGTAGATTTGATTCAGAAATCAAAATTCAAAACATCTCGACCTACACTGAATAATAAGTTGTTCAGTAAATAGTCAAAATAACGAGTGTAGTAGTAAAATTGATCACCGAAGAGAAGCGACATGTCGAAACTCAAGTTTCTGATTAATGACTATACTTTAAATGCCGAATCCACAAAAAAATATAAAGAGAGAGAGAGTCCTTCTCGGCATCCTTGCGACATATTTATTGAAAGTAACGTTAAATAATAATTATATTATTTTATATAATACTAGCTGTCCCAGCTTCGCCCGGGTGAAAAAGTAAAATTTCCTGAAACACGATCGCAGCGCCACCTATCGGGTCCAATTGTGATGTAAGCTATCCTTTCTTTTAAGTTGGATCAAACTGCATACGGTGCAGTATAGAAGCCCATCGTGGACTTGATTGCCATAAAAAAGGTTATAGTGAGTCAATCTTAAAAGATAGACATGTGCTGTCGCGGACTTTAACTTAGAACTTTTAAAGAGGAATAATTCCCTCATACATGATATTTTCGTAACTTAAACCGTTTACGCGGCGCACGCAACGAAAGCTCTCAAAAAGGAATATTTTTCCCGGAAATTTTTCTGGCATCATTATTCATTTATGCTTCGCTCCTATTGGTCGTAGCGTAATATTATATAGCCTAAAGCCTTTCTAGAGAAATGGACTATCCAACACAAAAATATTTTTTTAATTCCAACTAGTAGTTCCTGAGATTAGCGCGTTCAAACAAACAAACAAACTCTTCAGCTTTATAATATTAGTATAGATTATTATTGTTAGTTATTTAAAAAAAAAAAAATTACGGTCACTGCAACGCCTGTTGTTGGGGAAAGTAATGGAATTACACAAATTAAGGTCCAAGTAACACATGTTTGGATTTGGATGTTCTATTTCAGGTGATGGCCGTTTTAATATTCATCTTCAAATAAATAAATACGGAAAAAATGTGATAATTCTATAATTACTTGAATAAATAAAATGATACAATATGTTTAATTATAAAAGCGTGTTAAAATATTATAAATAGTAAATAAATAATTAATTATATTATTACTCACCCCTTAAATTTTAAAATTTTATGCACGCACACAAAACTTAATCTGTATGATATGAGTTTTTTTATTAAATGACTTATTCAAATGTATTTTTAAGTAACGTTCCACAGGGGGTCCTTGTCAAGTATAATTTTACTTCAAGTTGCGAGCGCGCGACTCGCTCAAAGCTCCACGAACGACGTGCTCTACGTTGGAAGGCTAGTAATTCACTGACTGCGACTACTGAAAAGCGCTGGAGCCTTTTCAAGCTACTAGAAAACCTATTATTCTCCACACAGGTAGAGAGAAGCTTGCAACGTTGGAACACACGCTGCAAGCCCTCATATGCGGCGGTAACCGCTTACCATCAACCATGACGCATGCGTGTTTGTTTGCCTGTTTTGTGTAATGTAGTAATAAAATTATACAAACAATATTATTCAATTTAAGTATATAAGTTAAATTTGAAGTTATTTTGAAAACTTATTGTCTTTTCTTAAGTTTCTTTCTATCTCTGCGACCGTGCGTCCGTGATTTCGTGTAGGCTCAGGTGTAATATCTTCCTCTTTTCGTGAAAAATATATGAGGATAACATCGCTATGGTAAGTACATTACAGTCTCAAAAGCACGATTTAACCATACCGTGGAATTTCTTCTCACCCACACATACGCTTGGTACGAAATTCTACTTAAGGAACGAGAGGATACCTGCAGACGTTTGAGAAAAAAATTAAAGACGTATGTATGGTTGTGCTTTAGAAACGGCGACAGACTCGCTATCTGTCACGTCATCTTAATACATTTTTGGATAAAAGTTATTGTTACACCCTCAGTTGTGCTTACCTCTTCGGAGAAATCTGTAAAAAGCGTGAAGTTAAAAGATAATAAAATATTACAATAATAATATAGTGAAAAGTTATAATAAAAAATTAATATATTTAATTGTGCATAATATATTTCATTAAATAAACCCTTAAAAATAACAAGTATTGTTTTCAAAACAAAACATTTTTGTATTAAAACATTCAAACGCTTATATTATTATTTTGGGTATTAAATTGGGTATAATTTATCTAAATGTATTATTTACTATTAATTCAAGTAGTTTAATAACAATATACATCTATATAACATATTATTTGGTTTTTGCGTATAAATACTTAACTTATATTTATATAATATTAACTATTTGGAATAATCATTACTAATATTATAAATGTGAATGTAAGTTTGTTTGTTACGCTTTCACGTAAAAACTACTTAACCAATCATCATGAAACTTTGTACACATATTCTTGGAGGTATTAGAAGTAACATAGGATACTTTTAATAGACTTTTTTTTTACCAAAGATAAAAAAGTCACGCCGACGAAGTCGCGGGTACAGTATTTTATAAAAAAGGGTAAGCTAAAAATGGTATTCTAGTATAAATTACTTATATTTAAGGCACATTCAATGGCAGTTTCTATGAAATACAATCCAAGCATTAATATAAAACAATAGGTAAGTATTACATTTATAATAATTAGAAGAAAAAACAATTGACTACGAAAAATAATTGCTTCAAATCCGACTGCAAACGATAATTGACACTAAGTTCATTGAACTTAAACAAAGATATAGCCAATGCACACGACAACCAACAATAACTCAATTTTCAAACGAATCCAATCCACCAATCAGCCTCAAGTATTTATTACCTATCGTTAATCAGTCGCTTAGTCTACTTTGCTTGTCTTCTTGATTTCTAAGAGCTTCAGCATATGGAGACACCAGAACATGGCCGAGAGTACGTAGAATACTTGCAAAGATGTTGCTAAGACTGGATTCACTGCCACCGATCTGGTTAAGAAGGCCAGTGCTGAACACCTGAGCACTTCTAGGAAGGGCGCATGGTTTGAATTGTCAAACAACATTCCGATTATTGACAGTGATGCGATGATGTATAGGACGAAGACTAGAACAGAGATTGGAGTCATACCCTGAAATAAAATTAAATTGTTTTAAATTTCATTATGTTTACTAAAAGACGTGGTGGAACAGCGGTTCGAGTAGTTGCCTGCGATGCAAAGATCGCAAGCTCCCATGGCGACTGTACCAATGAAATCTTCTGAACAGTGATTAGTAACACCACGAACTTTATGGTGAAGGAAAACATCGAGAGGAAATCTGCATACGTCTAAGAAGCAATTCAAAGTCACTTAGCACTATATATAAGTCCAGAGAAAAATGAATTGGTGTAGTCAGGATTCGAACTTGCAATCTTTGTGTTTCAGGCAACTATTTGAACGACTCGGCCACCACGGCCTTTAAAAGCTATTTTTTTGTTTCAAATTAGTCGGAATGTGTACCAACGTACGGATTACATTCTGATAATTATTGCAATATGTATTAGATTACAAGATTTTGATCCTACTAGAGCCGTGGTGGCCGCGTTGTTGAAGTAGTCACCATTTGCTACAGGTTGTTATTTCAAATGCCGATGCAATGAGTTATCCTGAACTTAGTACAGTAGTAAATCAAACCACGAGTTTTACAATATAGGGAACCTCGAGAAGTGCAGAAATCCCGTGATTAATTTCCAGGATAAATAAGTGATATGCTACTTATTCAGTCGACATGAACCCATTCACTTTTCAAGCCGCCATAATTGTTAGCAGTTGGCAAATAAGGCCCTAATGTTCTATTTGCTTTAAGGCTCAAAACAGAGTTTTCCAAACTTTCAGGCAGCTCTGTATTCAATGAAACTTTATTGTTTATTAAACTAATAACGAAACGAACACGTAACTGTTGTATTATGTTCTAGTTAATTATGAATGGAAGCCATGTTAGTCGAGTGGTTCGAATTGCCTGAAACACAAAGATAACAAGATCGAATCTTGACACTACCAATGAGTTTTTCAGAACTTAAGTACAGTGGTTAAACACACCACGAGGTCTACGGTGAAAGAAAACAACGAGAGGGAACCTGTAACAAAACATTAGTGTGTGGGTATTATACACCCCTTCGGGGACCCTAGTAAGAAAGCGTGTCTAATCACTGTTATTAAATTAAGAAAACTCATTGGTACAGTCGGGACTCGAAGTGGCAATGTTTGTATTGCAGGTAACTACTCCAACCAATTAGCCACCACAGGTACATACGGCTAATTGATTATTAAATTAGTAATAGGTATGCAAAGACCACTCACCATATATCTAGAAGCAAGCTCGAAGAAGCCATACATGACGACGGAGTAGTGAATAACGAGGTATATATTGCACCACGCTGGGAGGTGAACGTCGTACTTTTCTCTCATTTCAACCTGCGAACAAACGTATTGACTTAACAACCTTTTGGAACAAACTACTTACAGATAAAATATTTGTCCCAAATCGGTATCCCGAGGCAACGTGCCAAGAAGACTAGCAGCATTGCCACGCTGGATAGCAATGCTGATTCTCTGAGCGAGATATGTTCCAGCCCGCCTGTCACGAGAGTTCTCGACTAGACGGCGCGAGATCTCTTTAAAAAGATGGTGAGCCTCAGGACCCCAAGGCCCCAGAGTTTCAACCACAAACGCAGCAAATATGTAACCTGACCCGAGACAGGCGGCGCTTGAGGCACTCCTGCTGAGCAGCAGCGGCGCCGGCCACCACCGATGTGTCAGGAAGATGGGAAGGAGCCAGTGTATCGACATATATACCTTTTGGATACCGCAAACTTGGCACATATGCTTTATGGTAAGCTCAAACTACCGCATATTGTCGCTGGCAATATTGGTCGCGTGTCATACGAATGTTACCGACCCCGAGATCCCCTATAACCTAATATCAGTGTCCATCGCCGTTTCTTATGCACAACTACACATTCTGCCTACCCCGTAGGTGACTCGGCGTGTTAATATGTATGTATGTAACTACACATTCGTATTTGTTTTATATCCCAAAGTTATACAGGTTTTTCGATAATTTCTACACCGTAGTTCATGGTTTGACCAGTCACAGCACGAGTTTGGAACAATTCATCATTTTTCTTTTGCAGGCAACTATTCAACCATTCGGCCACCACGGCTAATGAAACTTCTTTTTTGTGAAAAATATGGCTTCGACAAGCTCAACGGATATTGCAATGGTTTCAAAGCAATGTTCTGATGCAATGGACCTCTCGAACTGAATTGAATGGGTATAAGCTTTTAGCATAATCATTTGCGTGTTTGATAGAAAGTAATGAGTATTTTAACATTCATGAAGTGTACTTGTATCCGTCAGTTGAAAAAGGATGGTATATTTTCTGCTTGAGAATTTACACAATTAATTAAGTGGAAATACTAGTCTGGTTTAGACAATTACATGCTTAATTGAAAGGCAAATGCTATGTATCAACGAAATAATAAATATTGACTCCAGTTGCTCAGGATTTATCACGTAACAACATATATATTCGATGGACTTGCCTTCTGTCACGGCACCTAAAATTCCTATGAGTTGAAAAGTGAGTTTGAGGGTATAGCCCTTAAGAGGACCCTTGTGAGAAGGCCTGAAGAAATATATGTTTATACTAAGACCTCATATTACCAGGGAGGCAGGGGCTTTAAATCTATTACGCTTTTTGCACCAGAATGGCAGAACGAAATTGGACACGCATGAAACATGTATTCCAGAAAAAATACACGGATTGAACTTTCAGGAATAGCTAATACAATTTTCTTCTCGTGATCAATGACCCTTAAGCGGTTCAACCCTAAAGCCATTCGTGACTATGCAATGCTCTTGAAAATTTTATTTTATAATGAGATGACGTCATGCTGACCTCCACCTTCATATCCTCGTCTCCCAAGCGAGGGCTGCCCGGCTCCCAGCTGGGACCCCAGAAGATAGCACGGAACTTGTCACCCCAAGACTCGAAGCGGTTGAACTTTTCCACCACATACGTAGTGTAGAATGTCTGGAAGGAAATCAAATTTTCTTTTGTTATTTTTTCGACACTGTTAACACTGTTAACAACAACTGTTAACAAGGGAGCCGCGGGGCTCCCTTTCAGTGTGGCTGAGTCAATCGATATACACCTGCAACACAAGATTGCAAGTTCAAATCCAGACTGTACTTACGTGTTTTTCTGAACTCAAGAACGATGTTTAGTCGCATAAGGAGCTACACGGTGAAGGAAAACATCAAGAGGAAACCTGCATACACTTGCTCGAGAAGAAATTCGACCTATGTATAGTTGTACTTCAAGACGGCGATGGACACGCCAACTGTCACGTTGGCACCTAAAATATATCTCCGTCGAAAAGTGGGTGTGTTATTCCCCTCTGTCTCTTTCGGGGACGATTGTGGGAAGGAGTAAATCTTTATATATATATTTCTTCTGTTCGTGTGTTTATCACTGAACCCCTAAAGGCTGGACCGATTTTAATGAAATTTTCTTTCTTTAAAGGTGGATTCGAGAATGGTTTAGATTTACAATTGGACCCGATAGGTGTCGCTGCGATCGTGTTGCAGAAGCTTCTATTCTTTCAACCAAGCAAAGCTGGGCAGGATAGCTAGTACATATAAATGATTTAATATAAATATTATGTCGCGATTTTAAATATATGTATTTGTATTAATATAAGTCTTTCAGCAAAGTTATAAGAAACTCGAAGTATTTATCGGAGTTCATAATTAACATGCCTTTCACGTCCGAATTATTTTGGGTAGGATTCAAAGAGCTCCTTGGAATATTAAAATTGTTCAGTGACAAATTACGTTTCAGACTGGCAACACTGCTCGGTTGATACGCCAGTTCTCTCTAGAATGACATACTGTGTATTCTGTTGTCGAATATGTTAAATAGAATTATGCAGCATTGTATACAGTATTCATTTTACTATAAGTTATCCTAACGCTTTCCCACAAGGGTCCCCGAAGGGGTAGGCAGATGGGTACAGGAAGTACTCGCACATCCACTTTCCGCCAGAGATATATTTTAGGTGCCAACGTTACGTGGCGAGTCCATCGCCGTTAATCAAGCACGACTATACATACGCCTTTGAATGTCTTCTCAGACGTATGCAGGTTTCCTCTCGATGTTTTCCTTCTCCGTACAGCGTGGTGTGACTAATCACTGTACTTAAGTTCAGAAAAACTCATTGGTACAAGACTGATAGTACATTACATTTCATAGTGATTATTCGACCCTCACCTGCAAGTAAAGTGGGTTAAACGAAGGCTGGTTGTAGATCAACCCGTATACGATCTCAATCTTGTCAGTTTCTGGTCTAAATGTCCCAAAGAGTCTATCCCAGATGATAAGAACACCGCCATAGTTCACGTCGAGACAGTATTTGTTGCTACCTGTGGACAAATAAATATTTTGTTTATACTTAGTCGCTATGCATAGATCTGTAGTGGCCGAGTGGTTCGAGTAGTTGCCTGTGATACAAAGATTACAAATTCAAATCCCGACTGCATAAAGGACTTTTTCAGAACTTAAATACAGAGATTAGTCACACCACGAGCTTTACGGAGAAGGAAAACATCGAGAGGAAACCTGCATACGTCTGAGAAGCAATTCAAAGGCGTATGTAGTCGTGCTTGAGTAACGGCGATGGACTCGCCATCTGTCGCGTCACGACACACACTTGTTTAGGTACTAAATGACTGTTGGCTGGTCCGTTACCGTTTTTTAAGCACGACTATACATAATGCAGTTTTCCTCTCCATGTTTTCACCGTAACACTGGTCAGTCTGGAGAGAACTGGCGCTCTATACTCTCTGCCTATCCCGTTACGAGCTTGGCGTGATGATATGTATGTATGTCTTCACCGTAAAACTCCTAGTTAGATTAATAATATCAAACAAAATCTTTTTGGTAGTGTTGGGAATCGTACTAGTAATCATTGCGTTGCCGGCGAATATTTTAAACAATCGGCCCTCACCAAAAGCCACTTTCAGAATTGAAATATCTTCCTTAAAGTATCTACAAAGCTCTATGGCTCCTTCTCAAAGGCTATTGTGATAAAAAATTCATCATGACATGGGTTCCTTTTCCAATTATTTGGGGATTTGTCTGCGGTTGATCTTTATAGCGTGAAGTGTGAAGAAAACCCACATAAATTGCAATAAAAAAATGTTTCAAACGCGAAAATGGCTTACAAACTAGCAGGCAACCTAGAAAGACAGTGATTCAAGACAATATTTTCACTGAAGAAAAAAGGATAACAATTTCATATAATATTTAAAAAATAATAAATATTTATTACCGTGATGTACTCTGTGGTGGCTGGGCGTGTTGAGTATGTACTCCAGAGGTCCCAAGCTCTTGATGGCTTCGGTGTGGATCCAGAACATGTACAGGTAGCTGAACTGGTGGTGCATTACGAACTGCGCGGGGGGGATGGCCAGCGCCAGGGGCAAGTAGAATACCTGGAATAAATTGGCTTGTTATTTTCGATTTTCGGGTGGAAGAACTATGTTAAGAACAGCTCATTGGTAAAGTCGGGATTTGAATCTGCAATTTTCGCATAGGTATTCGAAGCTGTTGGCCATCACGACTCGATAATAATGAATGCGCGATGAATACTGTTTCCAATAATGAGCTCCTTGGGGAGTGAGGAGAATTGTTATACATATTGTGTTGGCAGCAGAGGGATTAGTCCCAGGATGTAAATAGGGTACGGTAACCGCTTTTCATCAGGTGGGCAGTATGTCTGTTTACCATTGTTCTTTAAAAAACATATTTCAAATGCGAAAGTTTGTGAGGAGGTTCGTTGCTCTTTCCATGTAAATTTTTTAACATAACTAGTACGACCAGAAACCAATTACACTAATTAGTAGAAAATTATAAGAACCTCATTCATGCATTCATCTCACAATACTCCAGATACGCCACCATGATAGCCTTCCATCCGTCCGCATGTCACAGTCAGGGTTGGACTATAAGAGGGCATTGAGCGCAGTGAGAGTGCGAGATATAGGGGAGTGTGCACGTGATACTGTTCGATGCGTGTCCATCGCGAACAATAGGAAATGCAAGGCAATGAAACTTCTACGCAGGTAAAGCGTACTGTAAAAGCTACTAGCTAATCCATAAGCTTACGTGAACCTAGTTCCTCGGGTGCTCTTTACGTTGGTACAAAAGGCGTTTGCTATAAGCAAGTTATTAATGCCTCGCAATATGAACGTAAATTAAGGAGAGGCTCTCGCTTGGATTAGCTTGACTTATTAAATTAAGTGTTATTTCAGCAAAATTAAAATTATTTAAGACAGCAAAATGCCTTCTCTACGCAGTTGGTTCTATAATTAGGTTTACGGGTAAATGGACAAGTGCGAGTCTGAATGCGATTCAAGGTTCATCTCATTTATATATATGAATAAAAATCAATGCGTGTTTGTCTGTCCTCTGTGTTCTAAAAGCATTGATTACACTGTGATCAGACTTTAGTAAGGTCAGACTTCCTGAAAGAAATCTCTAGATGGCGCTGCAGAACCTCAACTTTAATAGCGATCGAAATGAAATTTGAGTGGCAAGTTTCGGAGCCCTGACTCTGGAACTTGACGAAGATCAATGACAAGTTGAACATTACTTACAAATCCGCACCAACCCTGCAGAACTGACTGGCGTATCCCAACCCCCATATTGAAGTCCTCAGACGTGTGGTGAACCTGATGCTGTGCCCATAGAATGTGGATCTCTGTGAATTAAAAATCCTTTATATAGTATTTGTTTATTTTTTTATACCACTTGGGTGGCAAACAAGCATGCGGTCCGCCTGATGGTAAGCGGTTACCGCCACCTATAGACGCTTGCAACACCAGGGGCATCACTCGCGCGCTGCCGACCCTGCAGGAATCTTTTCACACCCTTCTTGAAGAACTCCATGCTGTAGGTACTCTCCAGGGAAAACCTCAACGGGGAGCTCATTCCACAGCCTGAGCGTTCGCGGAAGAAAACTCCTTTGGAAGGACACAGTGCGAGACCTTTGTGGTTCTTCTTTATAGTATAATTAAATACATATACCCTTCTTTACGAGTTTCCACCTATTATAAGTATACATACAACGCGGTCGGTAACGTTACTAACTCTCTCACTGTAAATTCCTACTAATATTATAAATGCGAAAGTGACTCTGTCTGTTACCATTTCAAGAAGAAGAAGTAAATAGCCTAGAGCTCAAGGAAGGACATATGCTACTTTTTAATGCGAAAAAGGGTTGTAAGGGGTTGAAAAAGGGGATTAAAGTTTGTATGGAAGTTTCGTCATTTTTGAAGCTAGAAGCTTGAAACTTATTTTTTAGGCTCTTGATTACATATAAATTAATATTACATTAAAAGTTTGTAAAAATGTTACCCTTAAGGGGGTGAAAAAATATGCTGCTTAATATTACTTTTCCGCGCGGACGAAGTCGCGGGTAAAGCTAGTGATACATATTTTTATTATACTTTTGAAGTACAGTTAGCACGAATAATAAATGTTCGAATGTGCATGCGTTGGTTATGTTTTGGTTTGGTTTGGACTTAAAGAACATATTTGGACATATAGTAAGGATGAGTGAATAAAGATTGCAAGAAGAGGCAGAGGAAGACCATACTCCTACCTGCCTCCTAACTACCTAGATCCAATCGATCGGGCGCACAAGGACGGGAACGTCAAGAGTACTCGAAATTGACGAGCATGTATGAAGAGACTGATGAATGTGGACGAAGCAAAAGAGTTATGTAAGTCTAGAGAGAACTTGCGCTCTATTCTCTCAGCCTACCCCGTTGGGGACTCGGCGTGATGATATGATGATGATGAAATATTGGTCTCACCATGACAAGCCCTGTGCATCCAGTAGTAGCAGAAGTCCACCCCCAAGGCAGCCGCGTACCAAGTAAGGGTGTGGTCCCAAGGTAACTCCACTAGTCTGAAGTTGGTGTATATCCAGGTGTAGAGGTAGGACTCCGCTCCTCGCCAAATTAACCTGGGAAAGAACAAAAACATGTATATATATTTAAGTGTCCCCACAAGGGTTCCCGAATGGGTGGGCTGGTATTTGCATCCATTGTACATTACTGTATATTTTGACAGTATATATTTTTATTGATAATAATAATATATCCTCACGCCTTCCCACAAAGGTCCACGAAGGGGTAGGCAGAGGTGTATAGGTAATACCCACACACCCACTTTCCGCCGGAGGTATATTAGGTGCCAACGTGACAGATGGCGAGTCCGTCGCCGTTATTCAAGCACGACTATACATACGCCTTTGAATTTCTTCTCAGACGTATGCAGGTTTCCTCTCGATGTTTTCCTTCACCGTAAAGCTCGTGGTGTGACTAATCACTGTACTTAAGTTCATAAAAAACTCATTGGTACAGTCGGGATTCGAACTTGCGACCTTTGCGTCGCAGGCAACTGCTCGAACCACTCGGCCACCACGGCTCTTTTGGCTATTTTTATTGATTTCTGTGAAAATATTCGATTTTAGCTATCTTAAATATAAATTTGAGTCGCTGATTCTTTAATACTTAAATACAAATATGTCTATCAGATGCACATCGAGGACGACGCAATATAGAAAAAAAAACGATATACTTCATAATACCTCAATATAATATCAAAATATTTTTTTTTTAAATATATTCTGTAGTTTTCGCTGTAGAGGGTTTAATTGTAGTGTGTTAGAAAAATATCTTTATACCTTCCGCACTCCTGGAAGAGACCATGGGAGATGCTGGTGATGCCATCGTTGAGCCTGACTCCTGGCTTGCCTTCCAGCCTCAGGACGACGTGTTCCAGTATCATGAAGATCAGGAAATACGGCCAGGACTAAAACAAGATAGACGCACTTTATACACACATAATACATATCACGCTGAGTCCCTAACGGGGTAGGCAGAGAGTATAGAGCGCCAGTTTTCTCTAGACTTACATACCTCTTTCGCTTCGTCCACATTCATCAGTCATCAGCCTTCATACATGCTCGTCGGTACGCACTTTATATCAGGACTTTATTTTTAAAAAGTGACCTGCAGTGTTTTTATATGTGTATTGTCGGTGCACTTTATAATAATACTAGCTGTCCCGCCCAGCTTCGCCCGGGTGAAAAAGTAAAATTTCCTGAAACACGATCGCAGCGCCACCTATCGGGTCCAATTGTGATGTAAGCTATTCTTTCTTTTAAGTTGGATCAAACTGAATACGGTGTGCAAATTTTATTGAAATCGGTTAAGTAGTTCAGGAGCCCATCGTGGATTTGTTTGCCATAAAAAAGGTTATAGTGAGTCAATCTTAAAAGATAGACATATACTGCCGCGGACTTTTTTTTAGAATTTTTAAAGTGGAACAATTCCCTCATACTTGATAGTTTCGTAACTTAAACTTAAAACATCACGAACTGATGCTAACATCAGTTCGTGATGAGAAATGCGTAGATTCACTTTTCTTATGTTCATAAAAAGAACATATACCTACCTACCTATATTATTTTATTTCGTTCAATTGAACGAATATATAATCATAACACCTTAATTAAAATCGAAATTGCTGTCGAAACCCTCCTAATAATCATAACTTGAATAAATTCATTAGAGTCGACATTCGTTGCGGGTTGCGAAACCGCTGCCATTTGATACCACACATTCACTGGATCTTATGTATGCATAGAACGTAACGCTACACGTTTCATGTTTGACAATTGTTTCAATATATTCAGGACTGCATTTGCCCTGTGTGGTAACGTTTTAAAAGTGGTAACTTTAATAAGTGACATGTAACAAAAAAAAAAACATAGCTTGTATAACTCTGGAGTAATGTAGTTCTCGATATATGAAAGAATTATCAAAATCAATCCAACAGTTTTTGAGTTTACCCAAAACAAAAACGCGATGCGCATTTTTGCGATATTACATATTTTAAAAAGCCGTGGTGGCCGTCTGATTCAAGTATTTTCCTGTAACACAAATATTGCGTACGAATCCCGAATGTATCAATGAGTTTTTCTGAACTAAAGTATTGTGATTGGTCACACCACGAGCTGTATGGTGTATTAATACATCGAGAGGAAACCTGCATACGTCTGAGAAGAAATTCAAAGGCGGATTTTATCGTGCTTGTGTAACGGCGATGGACTCGCCATCGGTCACGTTAACACCTAAAAAATATCACTGGCGGAGAGTGGGTGTGTGGGTACTACCTATATACGTCTTCGTGAGGATATATAATATCAATTTTATTAAAATATTTCAAAAAGACATGTTCCGTTGATGTTTATCTTAAGTGAAGTAGAGATAAATGCCCTAATTCGATGTTGTTGACAATAAAGTTAAGCATAACACGATTATATTATCCAGTTGAAACTACCAAGAAGCTTGCACGTGATTCAGCCAGAAATTATGACAGACTTACTAGCTCTGCCCCGCGGTATCATCCGCGCTAAATTTGATTTCAATTATTGTTTTTTTTTGTGTAATAAAATTTTGATAGATTTAAAAACTTCGACCACTCGAACTTGCTTGATAACTTGTTTGTCAATTTGTACGATTTTATAATATTATAAGATACCGAAGAAAAACCTAAAGAAAAAATGTTTACGTTTCATTATTAAGGCAAGTTACATTCTACGCCGTATTAATTAATACGCACACGTTAGTATATAATGTATACACGTTGACAAAACACAACCTTGATTAGTCCGACTTGTAAAATTCAAGTATCAAGATGTTTCAACATAGTCTTTGAGGCTTTTGCAATACAGTCGTTTCAAAGTGACATTGAACAAATAAAATCATTCGGAGATATCTTCAATTGATCTTGTTGAACTGCCGGCCGCAGATCTGCAGAGTCATTTACGTAGCGCTCGTTATCAAAATAACGTTTTGAACTTACTCATAAAAGGTCACACTGTCCTAATATGATTAATTACAGCGAAAATTTCAGTAAAGTTTCGCTATACTACTAAGAACGAACAAGCTTGCGCCAACCAACCGATGGTTAGCGCATCCCGCCCGCTATGGACGCTCGTAACACCAGGACACTCTTCTTGAAGAACTCCATGCTGTACTCGCTAGGGATACCCTTAACGGGGAGTTCATTCCACGGCCTAAGCGTTCGTGGAAGAAAACTGCCTGTCATATAACTTTCGTGGCAATTTACAGGGAAAATCTAGATGAAGCAACTTTATCAGACTATAAAAGTACTCGAAACCGACGAGCATGTATGAAGAGACTGATGAATGTGGACGAAGCGAAAGAGGTATGTAAGTCTAGAGAGAACTGGCGCTCTATACTCTCTGCCTACCCCGTTAGGGACTTGGCGTGATGATATGTATGTATAGAATAATAATAATAATACCTGGGATAATAACACACAAATTAACTTGGTCCCAAATTAAGCAAAGCTTGTGTTATGGTAACTAGGCAACGATATATTTACTTATATAGATAGATATATACATAAATTCATGGGACATTCAAGACTAAGGTTGAATTACTCGTGTTTTTCACACACATATCTGTCCTCGGCGGGATTCGAAACTGCGACCTCAGGTTTTGCAGTCAGGACCAACATATGTTTGTTTTATATGTATAGCTGTCCCGCCCAGTTTCGCCCGGGTCAAAAAGTTAAACTTACTGAAACACGATCGCACCGGGTCCAATTGTGATGTAAGCTATCCTATCTTTTAAGTTGGATCAAACTGCACACGGTGTGCAAATTGGATTGAAATAAGTAGTTTAGGAGCCCATCGCGGACAAACAACGTGACACGTAATTTATATATATATTAAGATAAAATAATAATAATATAATAATATATCCTCACGCCTTCCCACAAGAGTCCCCGAAGCAGTAGGCAGAGGTGTATAGGTAATACCCACACACCCACTTTCCGCCAGAGGTATATTAGGTGCCAACGTGACAGATGGCGAGTCCATCGCCGTTACTCAAGCACGACCATACATACGCCTTTTGAATTTCTTCTCAGACGTATGCAGGTTTCCTCACGATGTTTTCCTGCACCGTAAAGCTCGTGGTGTGACTAATCACTGTACTTAAGTTTAGAAAAACTCATTGGTACAGTCGGGATTCGAACTTGCGACCTTTGCGTCGCAGGCAACTGCTCGAACCACTCGGCCACCACGGCTCTATTATATATTAAGATTAATTATTATTATAATGTTATACGGTTATATACAAAGCAATAGATCCCTTACCTGCTTAAAAAAATTAGGAACATCATCCTTTTTCTCATACAACTGTTCACTGGGGGAGTGTAGGTAGAACATACGCCCAACACCTTTAAGCTGATCGGCGAAAAACTCCGAGAAGTCATTGTCAACGGTTGCATTGACAAACGACATGTCTGGTCCGGACATCTTGATCACTTCTTTTATCTGTAGACAAGGAAACAATTACTTGATTACACGCAGTTCAAATCAAATCAAATCAAATCAAATAATTTATTTCGTGAACATAGAAAATAATGGTATTAAATGACTAGGTGCTATGTTCCGCCGCTAGGCATACAAAATATTTAAATATAGATAATATTATTTATAACACTATCTTAAGAATAATTATTTAATATCGAGTTTATGCTACTACTCATATTATATAATACAAATAAACATATTGTTGAAAGTTTCCTTAAATTACCGCTTCAGTACACATATCTTTACGCCTTCCCACAAGGGTTCCCAAAGGGGTGGGAAGACCCACAATCCATCGGTCATAATACCTTAAGGTGCTAACGTGATAGATGGCGAGTCCATCGCCGTAACTCAAGCATGACTATACATACATCTTTGAATTACTTTTAAGAGAGCTAGGGCATTACGAGGTTTTCCGTTCGAATTTAGAGCTGCCCGACTGGGCCACCTTATAGAAGTCCGTAGCCAAATAACACAATTTATTTTGTACCAGTAATGAGGTCTTTGGGGAGGGGGTAGGATTTTTATATTGTGTTGGCAGCAGAGGCATTAATTAGTCCTATGATGCTGTCAACAAAGTATAACTCTCCAAACATAGAGTGGCAGCGCGCAAGTGATACTTCGGTATCGTTAGCGTAAATACAAATACATGGTGCAGAAAATCGAACTTGCAATCTTTGTGTAGCAGGCAACTACTCGAATCACTTAGACACCGCGGCTATATCTCACGAATATATCTCTATGCACGCCTTCCGACAATGATCCGAAGAACAAGTATATTAAATTAAATAAAAAGTTTATCTCAGTTAGTCACGTGACTAGGGACTCGTTTCGATTAATTTATATTGTTTTCAAAAACATCATTAGACACTATCAACATTTCTTGTTTATAATGTAAGAGATATTAGATTACAATGTGTGCCTGTACACATTATATCAAAGGAAGATTTAAAACGAAACTCCCGCGTGGCGTCGAGTGCTACTCGCTATCTTTGTACATCTTTACACCTATTTATAACACTAGCGAAATGTAGGTCAGAGCTCTTTCTACACATAGATGCATATTATGTATGCTTCATATATGATTAAGTAGAAAGAAAGAACGCCGTGGTGGCCGAGAGGTTCGAGTAGTTGCCTGCGACACAAAGATCGCAAGTTCGAATTCCGACCTTACACCAAACCACGATCTTTATGGTGAAGGAAAACATCGAGAAGAAACCTGCATACGTCTGAAAAGCAATTCAAAGGCGTTAGTATAGTCGTGCTTGCGTAACGGCGATGGACTCGCCATCTTTCACGTTGGCACCTAAAATATGTCTCTGGCGAAAAGTTGGAGGTCTTACCTCTACACCTACCCCTTAGTTAGAGAGAGATTACGCCAGGTCCATCTAGAATTACAATCCTTTCTCACTTCATACTTGCTCGCCGGCTTCAATTCTTCACTTCATACTTGCTAACTGTACAATCATACTAAGTAATTTAATTAATTTATTCAATTATGCATAATGTTTACAAAGCTAATATCTCAATGAGTTGCATTTAAACTGATTACAAATGACCTTTGTTGCATAAAACGTAAGCATGTTGCATTAATCTGTTACTACAAAAATATTCATACATACCCACACTCTACACAGTGGATGGGGTAGGCAGGAGTTATACAACATCGCGAGAGTGCGATGTACGCAAGCTTGATAGTCAATCATGGTTGAGAAACGGCGATGGACTCACCAACTATATATATCCTCACGCCTTCCCACAAGGGTCCCCGAAGGGGTAGGCAGAGGTGTATAGGTAATACCCACACACCCACTTTCCGCCAGAGGTACAATAGGTGCCAACGTGACAAATGGCGAGTCCATCGCCGTTACTCCGGCACGACTATACATACGCCTTTGAATTTCTTCTCAGACATATGCAGGTTTCCTCTCGATGTTTTCCTTCACCGTTCAGCTCGTGGTGTGACTAATCACTGTACTTAAGTTCAGAAAAACTCATTGGTACAGTCGGGATTCGAACTTGCGACCTTTGCGTCGCAGGCAACTGCTCGAACCACTCGGCCACCACGGCCAACTAACTTCTTACTATAGCGCAAAGTTGGGGTAGTTTTACGTCTGTTTATCTCTTTGGGATTCTTGTGGGAGGTTTAAAGTAATATCTCAAGTAATTGATTCAATTGTGTGCGTTGTTTTACATTCTCATCTGACACATTTCTATGTAATATGCAATATAATGCAAATAGTTAACATTCTATTTGTAATGTTGATTAGTGAAATAAAACTATGTATGTATTTAAAATAATTTTTTGTCTGCAAGTCCTTTATAGAATCGTAAATGGCTGGACCAATTTCAATGAAATTTTCTGGGTCTTCAGGTGGATTCGAGAATGCTTTATATTCACAATTGGACCCGATAGGTGGCGCCGCGGTCGTATTTTAGGTAATTTTATTTTTCATCCAAGCGAAGCTGCGCGTGACAGCTAGTTAATTAATAAAACCTAATGATACACTTAAGGATGGGATGAAAAGATAACTTGCAAGTGCATATGTGAAGAGGTTGATGTATGAGGATGAAGCGTAAGAGGTATGTTAGTCAAGAGAGAACTCCCGAGAAAACTCTAGTGAGGGCCTCCGCGCGGTAATATGTATGTAACATAATAATAATATAATATATCCTCACGCCTTCCCACAAGGGTCCCCGAAGGGGTAGGCAGAGGTGTATAGGTAATACCCACACACCCACTTTCCGCCAGAGGTATAATAGGTGCCAACGTGACAGATGGCGAGTCCATCGCCGTTACTCCGGCACGACTATACATACGCCTTTGAATTTCTTCTCAGACGTATGCCGGTTTCCTCTCGATGTTTTCCTTCACCGTTCAGCTCGTGGTGTGACTAATCACTGTACTTAAGTTCAGAAAAACTCATTGGTACAGTCGGGATTCGAACTTGCGACCTTTGCGTCGCAGGCAACTGCTCGAACCACTCGGCCACCACGGCTATTATGTGTAACAATAAATGTGATATCTTCGCCGAGTAGTTCATGTCATCTCGGTCAAGTATACGGGTTGAAATCCCGGCGACCTGTTCCAAAGAGGTTTTACGAAGTACATTGTTAAATCATAACGGAGCCGTTAAAACCTCATGTTAAAATCGGCATGTCTGAAGAAATTCAGACCGTTACAGACTTGTCAACTGTTGCATTGACATCTAAATATCTCCGCAGAACCAGCGTTATCCAGAGGGTCATCGATGGAAACAAGACCTGAGTCGGTTCCATCGATGACACCTCACAGTCTTTAAGGAAAAAAAAAAAATGCCTGTAACAAAAGAAATGCGTAAGATAAGTAACTAACTAATAAGTAAAGTAAAAATGTATTTAAATAGAACAAGAAATTGTAAAATAATAAAAGGAAAAGTAGTAAAATAGTATAAGCAAACTGTGAAATATTATAAGAAAAGGTAGCAAAATAGAATAAGAAATGTAATAATAATAAGTACCAGAAAGTTAAAAAAAAAAAAAGATAAATGAAAGATGTGAGAAAAAGAACAATCTCAACACAACAAAAAAGGAAAAGAACGCAAAAAGATAAAAACTAAGGCATTGAAAAAGTCTCTGACTACCACGTCAGAGGGACACTGGAAAAAAACAAAAAAAAAAAATATATCTCCGCAGAAATGTGGGTGATATCACCCCTTTGCTTCGCAGTCAAGATGTTATTGTACATCGACATTAAGAATTTTCTCGTACAACCTTGAAAGAGACTTGATAGAAACGTTAATGGCTACATAATAAAATGGAAATCAGGATTAAAATTCAACACGAAATTCATTAAGCAGCACGTATAACCAATGGAATAAGGTACAAAGTTAAAGAGCAATTGAAATGTTTGAAGAATGTGCTATTTGCATACAGTGAGTGGCCGGAGCCAGTTTTATGTTTCTAACAAATAAATTGAGAGGATCGATATATAACATCACACCATACATACATACATACATACATCTATACTTATAGAAATATAAAAAATGGAGCCGTGGTAGCCGAGTGGTTCGAGCAGTTGCCTGCGACGCAAAGGCCGCAAGTTCGAATCCCGACTGTACCAATGAGTTTTTCTGAACTTAAGTACAGTGATTAGTCACACCACGAGCTTTACGGTGAAGGAAAACATCGATAGGAAACCTGCATATGTCTGAGAAGAAATTCAAAGGCGTATGTATAGTCGTGCTTGAGTAACGGCGATGGACTCGCCATCTGTCACGTTGGCACCTTAATACCTCTGGCGGAAAGTGGTGTGTGGGTATTACCTATACACCTCTGCCTACCCCTTCGGGGACCCTTGTGGGAAGGCGTGAGGATATATATATTATATGAGGTTTAAAAATACGCCCATTTAGTGAAGCAGAAATCTTTATTATTCGGAAGCGAATCCTAAGTATGTTACCATGAAAGAAGTTACAATGTGGACAATACTTTATTATACGGAAGCGAATCCTAAGCATGGAAGAAGTTTGAATGTAGTTGAGTTACGTTTTTCTCGTTTACTTAGCGGTTACGGAACGGAATAAGGTGACCGTTTTGAGTAGGGACGCATAAATTTCAACAATTGACCGTCCATATGAGACGCATTAAATTAGGACCAAGCTTTGTAGACCTTATTTTCTTACGGTTAAGAATGTTAAGCTAGAAGCGCCAATTTTGTTCCCTTATGTGTCCAGACGCGGTTGCGAAACAAGCAATAATGTTCCTTATCTGTTGCTCAATAAGGACGATCAGACAAAGCATGAATGCTTGACAAGTGCGCGCCTGTTTCTCATGTATGTACATCTGAATATCTCCTTATATTAATGAGCGCCTGGTACTTGCCGATTGGAAAGGGGCTTGGCTTACGAGATGGAATTATTATTATAGGGAATTTTAATTCCCGCTATTTCTTTAATTCCGGCAAATCTTTTTTATTTACATGACGTCATGGATCTTTGGCGAACCCTAGTACTGACAATATAAAGTGTTTGTTAAAATTGTATATGCGTAGATTTTAAGTGATTTTATTTTATATCCAGGTGTCCTCACGGAGTGACATAGTCGCTATGCGACAAAACTCCTATAATAAATAGAAAAAAAAAAAAATGACGTCATGGATCGTTCGAACTAAGACTATTCTATGGATGATCAAATACTGGAATGTATGATAAAAATATACAACACCGGAATCTAAATAATATTTTTCTACAAACATCATACATAATAAAGCATAACTTTGATTCAGATAATTCTGTAATATGATGATGAATGAATGATGAATGATGATAAATTTCTTTAATAAGTAACATATATACTAGTTGTCTTGCCCAGTCTCGGGCGTAATAGTCAACTCCACGTTGACCTCAAAGTCCCCACTATAAAACAGTTTATTATATGTTATAAAACTGTCCAAACGTCATTTCGATTCTGCTGTAAATCACCCCAACCCCTCGTCGTATCGGCCGCCCGATACACTCCATCCCTTATCTTGAAGATAAGGCGTCCAAAACATGCCGTCATCGAACCGGATGACGACATAACGGTCCTCCAGGACGCCCGACAAAAAAATACCAACACTACACAAAACCGACCACTGTTCTGTCCTCGCCGGCGAGGCTCGACGCGAATAAGCCGTAATGTTCCCCCCCGACCCCCGCCGCAAACGCCGGCTCGCGCCGAGCCAGACGCGCAAATCCCGCCCCCAAATAATATTTAAATAAAATTACCAGTCCAGCCCAGCTCCCTTGCTCGCGATCCAGCAACGCCCTAAGCCGAGGTTCGTACCCCACAGGGGATGCCCTTAGCTGTGTTGCTTAGAAATAAAGTGCCTGGCTGGAGGCCTAGGTCTCGCCATTGACCGTTTAAGTAGCAAAAGTTCCCGGAACTCACGCTACGAGAGACAATACAAAAAAAAAAAACCAGGCTCGGGCAGAAAATAAAATTTCGTGATGTAAATTAAAAATATTATAATGATATATCCTCACGCCTTCCCACAAGGGTCCCCGAAGGGCTAGGCAGAGGTGTCTAGGTATACCCACACACCCACTTTCCGCCAGAGGTATATTATAATTAAAATAGAACAATTATCTTTTAGGTCTAGCACTGCGCGGTTTTAAATGGCTTCTTTCCGCGAACGCTTAGGCGGTAGAATTAACTTCCCTTTGAGGTTTTACCGGAGAGTTCAGCATGGAGTTCTTCAAGTAGGGTGTGAAAAGATTCCTGCTGGATCGGCAACGTGCGACTTACGACTCCTGGAACGTCCATAGTAGTCCGAGAGCTGACAGACCATTTTGGTGGGACTTTCTACCTGCCAGGTGATGTAAAAATTAGGGGTCGATTTAGCCCCGGTATTTACCAGCCAGGTCTGCAGTTCCATATTGGGGTATATATAATAGGAGTGGTATATGACAAGTATTCAGCTTGCCTTAAAATAACTACCCAAAAATTGGTGCCAGCTCTCCTACTATAGGCTGTGGTTACCCAGCACCAGCCGCGGTTTATGAGTCGGACGTCGCTGGCATCGTTTTTGTGGAGTTATCTGTCTGTGTCTGGCATATCTGTATTTATTAATGTACTTTGAGGTACTTATTAAGATCACTAACGCCATCTATGTACTAGTTTTTTAAGTTACTTTTCATTAATAAACAGCAGTGCTTTTATATTCTTGAATTATTTACTTAAACAAAATCTTATATTATTTTTTTTATTTATTCAAAATCTTATATTATTTTTCTTATTTTATTTATTATATTATTTTATTTTATATACAAAATCTGTTTTATAAAATGGGAGTAGTTTTATATTATTGGAGAATAATTAATTTTCTTTCCTAGCCGCCAAACAAGAAAAAGCTAAGCAGCCACGTGGCTAAGAAACGAAATAACGTGACTATTTGACTAGGGATGCATAAATTGCAACAATAAATTTTTCACATAAGGCGGATTCTATAAGGACTATGCACTGTTATAGACCTTATCCTGCTACGTTTAAGAATGTGAATCTACTAGCGCCAAGTTTGTTCCCTTGTGTGTCCAGGCGCGGTTTCGAAACAAGCAATAATGTTCCTTAAATGTTGTTTGATAAGGACGATCAGACAAAGCATGGATGCCCGACAAGCGCGCCCGGTTTTTCATGTGCATCTGAATATCTCCTTATGTTTATGCGCGCCTGGTACTTTCCGATCGGAAAGGGGTTTGGCTCGGGACATGGATGAGTATATGTATGTATTTCTTTATCTCGCTATTTAATTAATTCCGGCTTCACTTACTTTATTTACATGAAGTCATGGATCGCTGGACTCTTCTATCATCAAAAAATTACAACAACGGAACATAGAAATAATATTTTTTTACAAACATCGTAAATAAAGGAAACAAAACACACTCATATACTCTTTAATTTAGTTTCTGACAATACTACAATAATATAATGTAAGTTTGTATATAATGCATAGTGAGACAATGATAAAATGTCTTATCTCTAATTGTGCGTTCTATCTTGGTACTTACAATAAATACGTATATAATTGTTCTTTGTGTACTAACACACATTCCTAATGTCTGAGTACTCCACTATGGTAATTTATTTATTTATTATACTTAGCTATATGTCTTCTTCACCTCACGCACATTCTTCGCAACTTCACGCCTACCCCCAACTGTCCCCGATGGGGCCTGAAGGGGTCCCTAAGGTGTGTTGTATCCCCATACCCAATTTTCGTCAGAGATATGTTGATGGCGAGTCCATCGCAGTTTCTCAAACACGATTATAGGTCTTAGAATTTATTTTCAAACGTATGCAGGTAGGTTTTTTCTCGATGTTTTCGGTTTTCATGGTGTGACTATTAACTGCACTTCAGTGCAGAAAAAACCTTTGCCTATCCGTTCAGGAACCTTTGTGTGAAGCGTTAAGTAACATATACGAAGATATTATTTTCTCAAACCAATTCTAAGTATAGATTTTTGGTTTGTTTTTTCTTACAAAGGGACTTTACCTGTTAATGCAAGTCACAACGAACCTTGGAACAGGATAAAAGAAGCATTAAGTTTAAGCACGAAGTTATTGAGTACTTATACTGATTACTTGAGTAGATGTGGGTTTTTACAAGACTAGTTTTTACAAGACACAAATGTCAATGGAGCCGTGGTGGTCTAGTGGTTCGAGTTGCCTGCGACATAAATATTGCAAGTTCTAATACCGACTGTATATACCAGTGAATTTTTCTGAATTAAGTACTGTGATTAGTCACACCACGAGCCTTACGGTGAAGGAAAACATCGAGAGGAAACCTGTATACGTCTGAGAAGAAATTCAAAGGCGTATAGTCGTGCTTGAGTAACGGCGATGGACTCGCCATCTGTCACGTTGGCACCTAAAATATATCTCTGGCGGAAAGCGGGTGTGTGGGTACTACCTATACATCTCTGCCTACCCCATCGGGGACCCTTGTGGGAAGGCGTGAAGATATTATATTATATATATTCTGGATCTTAGGATAATGTGCATAAATGAGATTATCTTTTATTCCAGAAAAGAAATATGAACCACCATCACTATAATCATATTTAGCAGGCGAAGTCGCGAGGCACTAATATACTACATGAATATTGCTAAGTGAAAATTGCCTACTATTGTATATATGTACTGGTTATGTTTCTCTTTGAAAGAAATCATTGTTTGCAATGCAAAATCAAAGAAAACATTTTTGCCACTCTTGTTGTATAAAAAAAAATCGTAATGATTATCATTATTGTTATTATTTGATTGACTAATTAATTGGAATTCATTAAAATGTACAGGAAGTGCTTTCCAATTGTTTCTAGTTCCGGTGTAGGAAGGCCGATATTATTGACTCTGGCAAGAATGTCAACAATTACTTTAACACTACGACACAGTTTTCCGTGTGCGCTGCGTAACACAAAACGTCATTGAATACGCTACATTAGTAATGATCAAGTTAATTGCGTTTGAGGTTGAATATTCTCAAACCTTGACTGGTGCTCACTTTTTAAAGTCGTCTCGCGTCGCCTAGCAGTGACAGGATGGAACATATCTCGCTCAGAGACTCAGCATTGCCAAGCGTGGCAATGTTGCTAGTCTTCTTGGCTCGGTGCAGGGGTATCTGAATATTTTTATATTCATCTTTAAAAAAAAACATATCACCTAGGCATCTGTTACTTGCAGATCTAGAAAGGAGGTGATGATTAGCATGTATGCAAGTATGGAAAAAACAACTGATATATTTCATCTGTGGTATCTGAACTGTCAACTGTCACGTGCCAGCCTTGCTTTATCATCCTTAACGGAACTTTCGACCTTTGATAAAATTGTAGCAGTCGTATTATCGTGTAGTCACTTTTTTTTTCTATAAGTCTTACTAACTAGTATACATACAAACTCGTTTCGGATAGACATTTGACTAACAATTGGTTCAGTATGTAACTAAAATTGAAACCGAGATTTGGAAAAACTGTATATAATTAGATGAATACTTAATCAACATTTAAACGTACAATTCCATGACGTCGAAGCCCTCTCATAATAAACACAGAGAGAGTAGAAGTCTAAACTTACAGACACAGACTCAGCCCTTCTTTATTTCAAACCCCTTTGATATCCTGTTCCCTTAATACCCCAAGCGTATGATAGATAAAACTTTAATGGTCGGTTTTAAGATACGAAAGTGTGTCGTCACCCTTTCCTAGAGCCAAACCCCTTTCCTAACGGAAAGTACCAGGCGTGCATAAACATAAGGAGATATTCTGATGTTCATGAGGAACCGGCGCGCGCTTGTCGATGCATCCATCCATGCTGTATGCATCGTCCTTATTGTACAGTTAACAAGGAACATTATTGCTTGTTCATTTTATTAATCTCAAATTTAATATTAAAACGGATTTTTTTATATATTTTGTTAAATCATTGTTTACTTAATACTGTGACGCTAATTACATAAGTAGTACGTAACTAAGCCAAGCTTGTCTTTTTGTTTTTCATTAGGGAATCTTGTACCCTTGTACATTGTACCCGACCATCCTAAGGGGACGGACGGGTTTTGTGAGATTCCTACTGACTAAAACCCCTCAGCAGATCTCCTTTATAAATCTATAAGATCTCTGGGATATTCTTAGGAACGCACGAGTGCCCTCCTGCACACTCTCCTGCCATGGGAAGCACGAGGCATCGGAGTCACATCTCCCGCCCTGGGCCCTCGTGCGACAGGCATGGAAATTGGAAACCAAGCTTTAACTTAAATAGAAAAAAAACTATGGTAACTAGACAATGATATACGATGAATGAACTAGATAATGATATAATACGTAGGACATCCAGACAACAAATTCACCATACAAATACTGCCCTTAGTTGAATAAATAATTATAAATACCTTGGGTCAATTCCACACAAATTGACAAAGCCCCAAATTTTGCAAAGCCTGTGTTATGGTAGCTAGACAACGATATATTTACTTGTATAGATAGATAGATAGATACATAAATACCTACGACACCCAACACGCCAAGCCAAATATAATCACGCCATGTCCCTCGAAGGGTAGGCTAAGAGAGCTCTCGCTTCATCCACCTTCATCAGTTTCGCCATTAATACTTGCCTTCGATTTCGCTTTGGAATGTTCGATCTCCATATTAGTTAAGGATCAATCTTTAAACGATTAGTCACACCACGAGCTTTACGGTGAAGGAAAACATCGAGAGGAAACCTGCATACGTCTGAGAAGAAATTCAAAGGCGTATGTATAGTCGTGCTTGAGTAACGGCGATGGACTCGCTATCTGTCACGTTGGCACCTAATATACCTCTGGCGGAAAGTGGGTGCGTGGGTATTACCTATACACCTCTGCCTACCCCTTCGGGGACCCTTGTGGGAAGGCGTGAGGATATATTATTATTATTTTATCTTTAAACGTTATATTTTTTAACAGTAGGTCAAATACAGTAATAACAACAACCTTCAAATACAGGCGATAACAGGAATATTCCTATGGCCGGGAAACCCTCGGGTTATCAACGAGCCTAGTGACGCAGACTGGGTCGAGCGAATCTTGGAAACGGAATTAAAACAGACCTTGATTTTTGCAGGGATAACAAACCTTTCCTAATGTTTCCTCGTTACGTCGCTTTCACGTCGATTCCCTCACGGGTAAGCGAAGGGAGTAGAGTGCCAGTTCTCTGACTTTCTTTTCTCAATAAGCATTAATGCTTTATTTTATCTATACTATTATTATAAAGAGGAAAGATTTGTATGTAAATGTAAGTACGTTTGTAAGGGATTGGCTCAAAAAGTACTGTTCCGATTTTAAAAGTTCTTTCACTATTTGAATGCTACATGATCATTGATTAATATAGGCTATTTTAATAGCAATAAATTTTATGCCAAAATGTTTAAAAAATAGATATCCACCCGTGCGAAGCCGGGACGGGCCGCTAGTTTGAAATAAAGACTTTCAAGGTGCGAGTATCGTTGTGCTGGTAGGCAGTATGGATTTACACAAGAATTTGATTTATTTAATCTTAGGTCGGAAATACATAAAATATAACGCATCTACCCGGATCAAATCGATCGGACGCTCAACGTTAAGAGTACTCGAAACCGACGGGCATGTATGAAGAGACTGATGAATATGGACGAAGCGAAAGAGGTATGTAAACCTAGAGAGAACTGGCGCTCTATACTCTGCCTACCCCGTTAGGGACTCGGCGTGATGATATGATAACTCATCTTATATGCCTACTAAAATACATAGAGAAAATGTTAGAGAGAGAAATATTAGAACAGACTCGATTTGGCCCCGGCCACAGTCTCTAACCATAACTTCGGCTACAAACCTATTCAGTCGTAAAATTAAAAACACGATGATAATAAAAATATTTTTTTAATACTTTGCAAGCCCTGCCCAATAGACAAACAATTGATTAAGTTCTTAATTTATCGCGTTTGTTTATCTCTATGTTTATTGTTTGCCCCCCAGGTTGGTGAACCCTGACATATGAATACTTACTTAATGACGTCGATTGACAAAAATATTTACTTCCTAGGAAGGTCGAAAAGCAAATTTTAACTCATTCGCCAAGCAGCTTCACAAATGACGCAAGTCCCATTCATACATCAGTAGTTTTAAAAAGTAGGTAAAGTACCTATCATGTTAATTAAACGGTTTTAAGTTTTAATCAGATCAGATGCTATACATACTAAAAACTTTAAATTAAATTATACATTAATTTACCGAATCAAACTTGAATAATAATTATAAAATGTATGAATAAAGTGTTAAGAGAAATAATATAAAATCCGTTTGAAATCAGTGAAAAAACGAATCCATTTGCACGGTCGTATGACAATAGGAGTATCATCCGAGTAAATAGTTCTTTTAAATAATTTACCAGCATTTTATTCAAACAAGATAATTAATGTTTATTTTAAGTCCGTGACTAAAAAGTGTTCTGTAAGGTCTATCACTGAAGCGACGCCATATTAAAAACGTCAATGACCTTCGTTCAGCCTTTGAACTTGGTGTAGAAAATCTCCTCAAATTTCCTGCTATCCTGGTACTTGCGATTGCTATTACTCTCGCACTACTCTTAATAGCAAGGATTCATCAATCTATCTCGCTCGCCTTCAGGTACTCGTAGTCATGCAGGAAGGAGGAAAAGAGATAGAGAATCTTGCTTGTCCATGCAGTCAATACGTTACCCAATCGGAAGCCGTGATCAATGTATGAAGACTTATGTGTCGTATCATTCTTTGGTCCCGCCATTGTATGGTTAAGTAGCTATAGTTCCTAGATCTTAAGTTAGCGACAACAAATTAAAATATATGATTTTAGTTCCATTTAATCATTTAAATGAAAGAATGCTGACTATGTATATTATATTTGATAGGATTATTTGATTCATCCATTCTTTATTATATACTAGCTGTACCCGCGACTTCGTCGGCGTAGACAGCTTTTTTACCTTTCGTAAAAAAAAAACTTACTAACATAGGATACTTTTTCAACAAAAAGTATCCTATGTTACTTCTAATACCTCCGAGAATATGTGTACAAAGTTTTATGTCGATCGGTTTAGTAGTTTTTACGTGAAAGCGTAACAAACAAACTTACATTCACATTTATAATATTAGTAAGGATTTATATAGGAAGAGAGTTAGGGCATAACGGGTTTCCCGTTCGAGTTCGGAGCTTCCCGACTGGGACAGGACCTTCACCTTATAGAAGTCCGTAGTCAATTTTTTTTTTGTGTTGTGTTTCTGCGTGATGAATAAGGTTTCCAATAATGAGCTCTTTGGGAGAGGATTGGTGTACCTATTGTGTTGGCAGCAGAAGATTAGTCCCATTATGCTGCCAACATAGTATAGCTCTCTGAACACGAGTGGCAAAGCGCAAGTGATACTTAGGTATCGTGAGCGTAAATAGGCGCTTCCCATCAGGTGACCTATACTGGTTTGCCACACTTGTTGAATAAAAAAAATGATGGATGGAATTAACGCTTTGTTTCTACAGTATGGCGGTCACCCGTATCACACAAGCTTATCATTGCAAACCGATATACGCAAAACGATCCGGAATCGTCCTTCGATATTGACAAACAAAACTCGAGAACGTTCAACTTACGATCCGATTCCATGCCTTGCATTAATTAGCAATTTATCGACAATTTAAATAAAGATACCACAATGCTTGCTAGACATTAAATTTGCAGTATTTTCTTATTTACTTAGCTTCATTATTCCATTTGTCCATCCAATGTTCAAGACAAGTAATGTAAATTTTTCATCCCCATACAATAACCTTTGCACTTGACAGTATAGATAGTGCCATCCACGAAGACGCACCCCACCACCTCCTAGTCAAGGGTGTCCCGGGATTAGGAGAGTATGACCTGACTCAATTAATTATAGTGTGCGTGTGCACTTATAGGTAATCAGTGTGTACCGACAATACTCAAACATTAGTGGAAGGTTGCACGCTTACACTATAAAGAAAGAATAGTGGGGCGCGTCTCCGTGGATGGCACTATCTATATACCTCGTGATATTTTTCTTTAAAAAGTTACAGTAGGACAAGACCATTTTTGTCTGTCGATGGCGAGATGTGCGGTGGTAGAAACGAAGGTAGCACGGTGTGCTCCGAGTATTTGACTCTCTCGGTCAACCCGTGATACGGGAACCCGGGATTCCTGCCTCGCATAGGACGTCAAAAGTCTGGTAACCGCTCACCGTAATGCCATCATATGCTTCTTGGTATAATCGAGGAATTGTATAGTTCAGTTCATCTGAAATCACTCTGCAGTTTTACTGCGTACATGTTATAAAAATATATTATCACTAAAAGGTCATCAAAATGACCTGTGCATATTTATTTATTTATAGTTACTAGTATCTTGAATGTTGTAACTAAAAGTAATGAACGTTAAATAAAACAATTATAATTTCACTCGCAATAGTAATCTGCCGACGATGGCGGCAAATCAATTAATTAAATAATTTATATAAATAAATAAATACCTTGGGACAATTCCACACAAATTGACCTAGTCTCAAATCAGGCAAAGCTTATGTTATGGTAACTAGACAACGATATATTTACTTATATAAATATACATAAATGAAGGACGTGCAAGGCCCCAAATACCCGTGTTCATCACACAAGTATCTGCCCTCAGCAGGATTCCAAGCCGCGACCTCAAGTTTCGTAGTCAGCGTGGTTCGAGTAGTTTGCGACACAAAGGTCGCAAATTCTAATCCCGGGTGTACCAATGAGTTTTTCTGAGCTTAAGTACGGTCATTAGTCACACCACGAGCTTTACGGTGAAGGTAAACATCGAGAGGAAACCTGCATACGTCTGAAAAGCAATTCAAAGGCGTATGTGTAGTCGTTGAGTAATGGCGATGGACTCGCCATGTGTCACGTTGGCGCTTAAAATATATCTCTGACGAAAATTGGTAAGGTGGGGTACCTATTCATCTCTGCCTACCCCTTCGGAGACCCATATGGGAAGGCTTATTTGAGTTTTTCTGAACTTAAGTACAGTGATTAGTCACACCACGAGCTGAACGGTGAAGGAAAACATCGTGAGGAAACCTGCATACGTCTGAGGAAACATTCAAAGGCGTATGTATAGTCGTGCTTGAGTAACGGCGATGGACTCGCCATCTGTCACGTTGGCACCTAATATATCTCTGGCGGAAAGTCGGTGTGTGGGTATTACCTATACACCTCTGCCTACCCCTTCGGGGACCCTTGTGGGAAGGCGTGAGGATATATTATAATTATATTATGTATGTATTGGTACAGACCGCTGCTTCGAACCGGCTTCTTTTTTTGCAGGCGACTGCTGAAAAGACTCGGCTCACGTGGACTACCAAGTAACCTACAAGATGTTGACAAAAATGTATTTATTTACCTAGAATCGGTTGACTTATACAATCGATTTATAAGTTATAATTAATCGATTTAAATTGTAGTGAGCAAGTACGTTGTCAAGTAAGAGGAAAATTAATATTCTTTATCAGAAAATTTAATGAAAGAGGCCTGTCGGGGTGAACGGCCTTGACGTAACTCGCAATTTTATGACGTTATAGTTTTAAAGGCATTTTTTCACAACTGTTGACCTATTTCGTCCGTAATAGCATGGACCGTGTGGCCTAATGGATAAGGCGTCGGACTTCGGATCCGAAGATTGCAGGTTCGAGTCCTGTCACGGTCGGTACATCTCCATTTTTTTTATATGTTTATCAAACATTATTAGTATTTTTGCTTCACAAATTTACCAATCGTATAAAATTTGTTTGCAAAATCTGAAAGTTAAATTTAAAAACAATTAAATTACTAAAAATTTTTTCCTCAAATTATATATGTATCCTTGTTGCGTAACGATGCTATAACCTTAATTAATTACAATTGTACAAATATTTTTTTATGCACGTGTTTTTTCAGTCAACAATCGTAGAAAAATTGCATAATAACAGCTTATTCTTATGTAACATCACATCTTCTCGAAGGAAGACAGGAGCAAAAATAGGCTACGGTATTTATTTCCCATCAGGTGGGCCGTATGCTTGTTTGCCACTCTTGTTGTATAAAAAAAAAATTATATCTACATACATACGCGTATGTATCATCACGAGTCTCCCACGTGGTAGGCAGAGGGTGTAGAGTGCCAGTTCTCTCAAGACCTACAGCCTACATCAGTCACATCAAAAATGGCCGTCGATTTCCAGTACTCTCATTTTGTGGATATACCTAATTGTAGGCTAGATAATTAAGCAACCCAACACTGAAAGAATTTTCAAAATCGGATGAATCAGATCCCAACTCACAAACTTTGCTTCGTTATACAGTTAGCATACCTAGGTTAGTAGGATAAGTCTGCAGAGAACTGACATTACTAACTCTGCCTATCCTGTCTGAGTGATTGGGCTGGAAACCGGCGAGCATGTATGAAGAGACTTGGGTACACGGCGTGATGATATGTATGTATAATGTATATACATACATACATATCATCACGCTTAGTCCCTAACGGGGTAGGCAGTGAGTATAGAGGGCCAGTTCTCTCTAGACTTACACAGCTCTTTCGCTTCGTCCACATTAATCAGTCTCTTCATACATGCTAGGCGGTTTCAAGTACTCTTGACGTTCCCGACCTTGAGCGTCCGGACGATTTGATCTAGGTAGTTGAAACGTGGTCTTCTTCTGCCTCTTCTTGCATACACTTTTGCTTTGTATATGTTTCGTCAATCTTTCTTCGCTCATCCTTTTTCTTCATCTTTACAATAACGCCCTCATTCACGACAGTTGATTTGCGAATCTCTTCATTGCATCCCCTATACCTTTAAACGAGCAATTCTTGTATATATCTATATATATAATCTGAATCTGGGAAACGGCTCCAACGATTTTCATAAAATTTGGTAAGGGGGAGATTTCGGGGGCGATAAATCGATCTAGCTAGGTTTCATTTTAAAAAAAAGTCGTTTTATCCGTGTTTTTAGGCATTGAAAATCTCCAACAATTTCATTAGTATATGAATTTCCCCACTGATAAAGCGTTGCTAAGCAACAAACTTTAAGCCAATGAGTGTTTGGTTGTCATAAGTATGTCATTCGTACGAAAAAATATAAATCTGAAAAATACCGAGCTAAGCTCGGTCATCCAGGTGCTAATGTATATATGTCTAAGTATAATGTTTGTACGTCATTGAATCTTCTCAAACGTTCCTCGCGACGTTTTACCTGTACACAAGTTTAGGTATGACACAATTCAATATTGATATTCCGGTGACATAGGTACACCTACGTCAATGTCTTGTTTTCCTTGCTCGTACAATTAGTTCGGACGATCCTAATAATATACGAGTACCATTAATGTAAAGTTTTACTCATTATCTGTGAATAAATGAATTATTTACTTGTTTAAGGACAAACAATAAATAAAACAAATACCTACGAAAAATTTTAAGACGTATATAGAAGTCGTACCATACCTACTTTTGAAATGGTCCTCACACCTTCCCACAAGGGTCGCCGAAGGGGTAGGCAGAGGTGTATGAGTAATACCCACACACCCATTTTCCGCCAGAGGTATATATTATATATAAGCTGAATAAGCACATTATATTTTGTATTCCAGATAAAATTTTAGAATGACATCTAATTGTACGCAGTTGAAATGAAGGACTCAGTATTTATTTATACTGTATACTACCTGTAGTATCTACAATTAAGTTATATTTAAATATGGTTTTACCAAGAAAATCTTTATAAGGATATCTACGACGTTCTTTACCACCTAGCAGTTTGGTTGCAACCTTTATTAAAATCACTTAGTTCGGTCGGTTTGTCAGTAAACCAGACGTCTCAGAATATACTTGTCTTTTAGAAGTTGTCGAGTGTTGTGAATATATCCTCGTGACGATGCAATAAAACAGATAGATCCCAAGATTGTAAAATAACAATATTATTAAAGGAAGTCTTAGCTAATATTAATTCCGAAACATGGTTTATGTTTTAACTTTCAGAAACTATCAATAACATTTAAAATTTAAAAGCAAGATTCAACATGTCAACTATCGTTAATTATAGCTTTTTTGTATATCTTTCTTTTTTCTTCTTCCTTGCCTTATCTATCATCATATAATATTTAAGCAACTGTCCTATTTTCTGAGTAACCTGTGCTTAAATCTTCATACAAGAGATACTCGAAATGTCCCCGTTAACGATGGTTGAAGTGTCTTTGTAATAAGTAGTTACTAGGCAAGCATGTATGAAGAGACTGATGAATGTTGTCGAAGCGAAAGAGGTATGTAAGTTTAGAGAGAACTGGCGCTCTATACTCTCTGCCTACCCCGTTAGGGGACTCAGCGTGATGATATGGATTTATATGTATGTACTAGGCGTGCATGTTTTAAAACACTGACATTGTTATCCTCTCAGTAGGAAAACTAATAACGCTACTAGCTGCTAGCGCCATCTGTTGGCTCCAACGAAACTTTCAGAGCCAAGGGCGTACAAGCTACTTAAACCCGAATTATAAATTCAAGTTACTTACGTGTGTACGAATTGTGAATTGCTATTAAAAATTACATATACGTACAAACATATCACGTATCCTACTTAATATTATAAATGCGAAAGTTTGTGTGTGTTGCAAGAACGGCTGAACGGAGTTGAATGAAAATTTACAAGAGATAGATTATTAGCTGGAAAAAATTGGATGTGTTTTGTTCCGAAAATATGTTTTTTACGCGGGTTAAACGGCGGGGCTGGTAGTCGAGGAGCCGGAAGCGAGTGGCCGGGGTGCTTTAATCGAAAAAGCATACTCACTTCGAGATATGAAAAAATACACATACCCGTACGAAGCAGGGGCGGTCGTTAGTATGTAATATGTCAATTCGTAGGTTGTATCGACCTGGTTTAGAGGCATATATTTTAACGGAGGAATAGATACCAAGCTGATATTTTCCAAGAACTCTCCAACGTACAAAATCGAAAGTACTGAACGCGAACAATGATAGAGAATTTAAATTGTCAACCCACGCTCAACTTTGCAATGGCGTTCTGTAGGTTGATTCGAAAACCTTTCCCACCGCAAAAAGGATAATTAAAGTGCATAAAGAGAAATCGCAACTGGTGATCATGTATGAACTGACAGATGAATGTTGATGAAGCGAAAGAAATATGTAGATCTAGAGATAACTGGCGCTACTCTCTCTGCCTTCTTCGTGAGGGTATTCAACACGTGATAGGATCGGTCCTTATACGGTCGATCGATCGATCGTGGTCTTTCTAATCCAGGGACAGAAGAGAGACAGACAATTTAAATGATTGAGATGTCTGAGATAGTTTTGTACTAATTAAGAAGAAAGTACACAAGGAAATAAAATTACAAGCGAAATCGAATATCAATCCTAAGAAATAAATAATAATAATAATATATCCTCACGCCTTCCCACAATAGTGTATAGGTAATACCCAAACATCCTAAGAAATGATTGGGTTTTATCTATTAATTAGAGCTGCAAGTGGATTCCGTAGTAAAACCAGTGCGCACTTGACCGATTTTTTCATCACGCAATGCGTGACGTGACCTGCTGGCATTATAATGAATAACCAATCGACATGCAAACCATCCCAAAATATATGATATATCGATTGCCTTACCATTAACATTGTATATACATGGAATATGATGCATCAATACTATTTATTTCAAATCATTGACATTCAATTTACATAGATTGAACAACACTATTTTTAACCAACGAAAGAAAAATAAATAAAAATAAGACTTTCAAAATTATTATTTTGGATATGGCGTTTTGTATGTTTGTTATCTCAGAACTTCATCATATAGGTTCATCAGACATGCTTCGCGATTGATCTCAGTTAAATTTGACAAGAAATACCTACTACTCTAAGTAAGCAAAAAGGAATGCAAAATAATTTATATTCAGCCCATTCAAAGTGCCTCAAAAAATAGGACAGTTCATCAAACATGTAATAGGCCATAATAAAAATCTAATGACAATTCTTATCCCATGAAAATCTACTGTAACGACACAGTTACATGTAGACTAATATATTAACTATTAAGTAAATCATATATTAACATAGTAACATCAGCCTTCGTCCCTCACTTGGTAGGCAGAGAGTAGAGCCCAGTTCTCTCTCCACCTCCCTACACGTTACAAATTTAAAAGTGCATGCGACAAAAATGCTACTATCCATGTAAAAAAAAACATATTTGACAAACGTCAAATTATATTGACAGCACAATACCCGCGATAAAACAGATACCAATAACCACGGTACCGTTCCTTCATGGAATCTCATTGTTGTCATGATGGCTTAGTCAATAGATCTCACTTAGCACCAATTCCGCGAAGTCAATTAATCCACTTGGATTGGAATTACACCATCCTTGTCTTGGCTGAGGGTGGGTGTAGCTGTCTGCTAAATAGTAATCGATGTCAAACACGTCTCCATTACAGCTTTATACCTTATTGGTCGGTGCGACTCCATTGCTTGGTCAGTTACGGGATCGGATGATCAGGAATCGTGCCAAGACCCCTTTAGATTACATATGTACGTATGTATATGTGGTCTGTGGTCATAACGCTCTTAATTCAAATGTTTTAATGTTAATTGATATCACTGCATTGCAACAAGTGCCCTCTGAAATGGATTGAATACTAAATTAAAATTAAATGGTGCGACAAATAAAAAAAAAAAATATAGAAATAAATTTGGCACAAAGATAAATTATTAGCTGGAATAATAATCCCCCGGCTCCGCGAACAATCACTCGTGCCAGCGCAGGGAATCCAGGCCCTCGCCCTTTATTAGGAAAGAAATTGGGACCTCTGCCAGACCTTGCTTTATAATAACTAAGTAATTACGTTGCTCTCCATTCAATGTATTTCATATTGATTACTTAAGGCTTAGGAAAAAGTCAATCAGTTAGACTTTTTTGGTCTTATGCAAGTTTTCCTCAAAACGCAATACGATACCTAAATCAGTCACCGCAGAACAGGAAAACACATAAGTAATAAGCCGACCGTCAATCTATTAATAGCAGTGAAATAAGTAAAATATGTTCTCCTAGTCATATTGCGTGGTTCAAACGTATAAAAAATTATCACACCGTTACATTCAAAGAACCAATAAAAAAAGTTCTAATGTCGTCAGCTAATAAACATCAACTGTCATGCCCGGGCGAGTCGGTGTGAGTGGAAACCAGCACACGCGTGGGATATTCCACGAAACATTAAATACATTATTTGTTCACTTCATTCATTGACCACTATTCTCCTTAGGGCATTGGATAATAAAAACTTTATTAGACAGGAAATAGGAAAGAGGGTTTTTACTGTACCATACTTCATTATTTGTATACCCTAATATACCTCTGGCGGAAAGTGGGTGTGTGGGTATTACCTATACACCTCTGCCTACCCCTTCGGGGACCCGTGTGGGAAGGCGTGAGAATATATTATTATAAATACTTAAATGTGCAGATATCTCAATCGTAAAATAAATGGGCTAGGAATTTCAATAACCTGAATAGTCTACTTAATTTAAAGTAGAATTAATATTACAGCCTTTACCGGGAAAGTAGGACAAAGGGTTAAATGAAAATTGTTTCCTAAAAGCTTTGGTAATAGGGAATTGTAATTTTCGTATTAGAATGGAGGATTCCGTTTGGAATTTAAATTGTTTTTTAGTTTTTTTGTTGTATGTCGTAACTATAGTTCCAAATTTACGCGCCTACTTACATGGTTTTCTTAACTGGAGGAAACACTGAGAGACTTAAGTGTGTGTGGAAATGGATGCCCGTAATAGTAGTTTATCTTCACGCCTTCCCCCAAGAGTTCCCGAAGGGGTAGGCAGAGGCGTAGCAACACCCTCTTTGCGCCAGAGATATATTTAGATGCCAACGCTAATGACGGGGAGTCCATCGTCGCTTTTTGAAGCACGAGTATGCCTTAAATTACTTCTTAACCCTTTATAACAATGCCAAAACAAAAAAAAACATGCCAAAAATATAACCTGCGCTTATATTTTTGGCATGTTTTTAATGATATAACAAAAATAAACTTAAAAGAAAAACACTTATTATTTCGGAAGTTTTGGAAAAATAAGTGGTAAAAATATTCCCACTGCCCGTCAACAGAGCCACATGCAAGCGGAGTTTGAGACATTATTTTCTATGAAATTGTGCAAAAGCGTTAAAAGGCATCATACAAACATCCCTTCGCTGTTACTGTTACTGTACCGTACCGTACTCGTAATCACTGTACTTAAGATCAGAAAATCTCTTAAATACGATTGAAACTTGCAACTTCTGAGTTGCAGCTTATTGCTTAAACCACCACAACTCGCAAATAAATGTTTAGGGCCACATAGAACCAATGTAAATCTTTCGTACGTCCTTGAGCGGTTTACGATCAGCTGATGTCGAAGCTTTAAATAAGGCGATAAGGTTATTGTCAGCTCGAGGGGCAACGTGACCCTTTGCCCCGAATATCTTCTCTTGTACTCACTAAAACCCTTTGATGAAATAGGTCACTTTTTGGCAATAAACTTTTGTATTTCCAGTGTCAGTGATAAGAGTTGGGTTCTACGTGTCATATTTTAGTGCTTATGATGTTATTACGCTTCGTGTTTATGGCGCCCTGATATAGTTACAGATTATATCAGTTTTTTTTATGCAACTAAGAGGTCGCCGAACCCTTTTGTATTATTTGTCTGTTATTTGTCGTGTTAGAAATAGCAGGAAAGGTGTTAGTTTAGAGGTTAGTTAGTACGAGTGCACGATTATCCTGTCTTACTTCTGCTATACATACATATCATCACGCCGAGTCACTCACGAGCTAGGCAGAGAGAAGAGCGCCAGCTCTCACTAGACCTCTTTCGCTTCGTCCACGTTAAGCAGTCTCTTCATACGTGCTCGCCGATTTCAAGTACTCGTTACGTTTCCATACTTGAGTTGAGTGTCGTAAATCAATATTAATATAAACCTTCGACGTACTACTTACTTGTAGGCAAAGAATAGGCACACCACTGAAAAAAATCTGCAGATATGAATGCGTTGTGTAATCGCGCAGGCCCTTAACCAGACCAATAAATATGGCGATGATACAAAACAATATGGTGGTAGAAGCAAATCAATAAAGCTTGTCAATTCGGTGATGGTACCAGGATCACATAACACATTGGTTTATTTTAAGCAGTTTTATAACTACGTGGTAATTTACTTCTGTTTGATGTGCATTACGCGATATAACCGAATTATATTTATATTCTAAGTACCGAAGCGAGGAATGTAACTTATACAATTTTTATCGCAGATTTACAGATTTCCCGTGTCTGTCGCCGAGCCACGCGCCGGTCCGTTTGGCCCGAGAATTTGCATGATGTCCTAGTGTTGTATTTTCTGAAATCTTATTCTATGCGTGCCTGGTACACTAGGTCCGTGAACTATCGTGATTAGTAGATTTGCAACGAATTAATAATGCTTTTACGGCTACAGCCTCGGCATTTGCAACCAAGACATCTGCGGCGAAAAGAGGATGCTGTTATTTGTGGATAGGTGGCAAACAAGCATGCGGTCCGCCTGTTGGTAAGCGGTTACCGTCGCCTGTGGACACTTCCTAAGGGTCGCGCTACCGACTCTTTGGTGGTGTAATTGGAAAGGAGTGAAGATCTATACAAGAATGTAGACTAAATGTTGTCTATTCCCATTGTACAAGATCTGCTTAGTTTGGTTAGTTTGGCTAACCAACTTGGGTTTGAATGGTAGACTTGTAGGATCAATTTAAGTGGATTTTTAATGAGGTATTTTTACTGGGCTTCCTTTTAATATGCCTGAGAAATAAGAATTGAAAGTTCAATTGATAATTACAGGCAAACAGCTCGACAAAATGCAATTCCCGTCCACTTTCTAATAATTTGTGTGATGATTGAAAAATATTAAGTTGAAGTTAGGGAAAAATACATTTAGATCGTTAGAGTTAGCTACCTACATAGTACATACATCCCAACTTATAATCAATACATGTCATTTCGTTTTATCTATGTTTAATTTAAACTTAAAAATGTTAAATGTGTACTATACCTTCATTAAATTCAAATTTTCAGCTTATTTTGAATGTTTTTCTGGAATATTCAAATTTTCAGCTTATTTTGAATTTTATTCTGGAATATTCAAATTTGAAATATAAATCTTAATTTTCTTGTACATTTTTGCCATTGCTACCAGGTCGTCCAACTCGTACTTAATTTTCCTAACATTTCATGCACGCCTAGTACTCGGGGTCGTGATGAGGTTCAGTTAGATTTTTCTATCTTGGAAGATTGTAGGGTAAAAAGCAGCCACTTTTTACTCCAACAGATATTGTGGATAATATTTAAAACCCTCTTATAAAAGTGGTTGGTTAAAGTTTTTTTTATTTACTGAAAGATAATACGGGGCACTGTCCGCATTTCTAAAAGAAGAAAACTTTATCGCTAAGTAAAATTCTACGTAGAGAGTACCTTGGTAATAAATTTCCCTGAAAGTTACGACCTTAAAGTACATCAGCTAACATAAAACGCTTATATAGTGAAAGTATTAAACAAACAATAAATTTAAACGTCCCGGCGTCGACAGGACACACCTAGTGTGTCAATTTCGGGTAAGTAGCTTTTATACTTTTCACACATAATATTATAATCATTCCGAATCCCTCACTGGTAATAATAGACCGTCAGTTTTCTCCAGACATACCTATCTCACTTCTTAACTCATCCTCTCTTTACACGTTTGCTGCTATTACTTGCGGGTTCGAAAATCTGCAAGAGCAGGTAAACTTAAATGACGGCTCTAAAATCTAAAAATATTTATAAGCTAGCTTGCCCAGCGGTTTTTACTGAATCACACCCACACATTTATTAAAGGACCATTGTTTTCGTACATAAAATGTTTGTACTAGGGTCGCATAAGATACATGAGCAAGCTTAAAAATAACAACACCATAATTGGGTCAAAATATATCGCCCACTAAAGGGAATATCGGAAAGTAATAGGATACCAGATAACAATGAATTTAGTCGTGCCCAATGCGTCCTACCTTAATTACCAATTGAGGTCTATTCTTTACATCATCCATAGAAATTTCTTTTTTTTTTATTTCGTCGAGTTGTATGAGAAAACCTGCATACCTGTATATCTGTGCAGGTATATACAGGTATGTGTCGATTGCTCGAAGTTGCAGGGTCGATTCCCGGTGGCAGCAGAAATTAGTACTATGAAGATGAATATTTGTTCTTTTGTCATGTATCCAGGGTCCAATACATCTCTAAGTATACATAACTGTGTATGTATATCATTGTCTTGTTCTAATAGTAAAAGTTTTGATTAGTTTGAGTCTGGTTAAGTTTTGTGTAAAATCAAAAATAATCCGTAGAATAGTCTCATATCAATATATTATGATGAGTATGAACACATTTGCGTTGGATCTGACAGCTCTCTTTTGCATTTCAGGGAAACCTATCAAAAAGTCAAAGAAATAATAAAAGTTTCTGAAACTTCAGTTCAATTCAGAAGCAATTGAGTCTGAAAATCATCTGATAAAAAGTTTTTTATTCCAAAATATTATATTTCAGCCTTCTTCATAGGTTGATGACCGGTTTTACGCGAATAATACGTATTATATTACAAAAAACATCGTACGGTTTTATAAATTACCTGCAATGTATGACTGTGCATGAGCAGTGGTGGCCGAGTGGTTTGGGGCAGTCGCCTGCTGCATTAAGATTGGAAGTTGTAATCCTAACAGTACAGAAATAGTTTTTCTGAACTAAGTACGTGTCAATCCCATAATATATTAGTCACACCAAGATCATCATACGTTATAGCCTAATTCTTGCATACGTTTAAGAAATTAAAAGATACTAATGTATCTTTTACTTTCTTAAATATGTATGTATTCATTGAAACCTTACCGTTCCAATATTTTCTACTCTGAGGCAGTCCATTACGCGCACGAATACATGTACAACGGGAACGTCACGCTACACCTGTTGAATATCTATGTGTGCGTGAAATAGGGAGAGCACGGGATATTGGTTATTGATCGGCTCCGTTCGGAAGAGCTTCTCGCCGAGTATGAGCGCCTAGTACTTTCCAATCGGCTGTCCATTATCGGAAATCGCCGATAGGTCCTCAATACTCCGTTGATTTGAAGCGGATCGCTATAACGAATTGTAATACGTATCGATTCTTCAACCGCAGCGTCATTTTAACTTTATAAAAAAAAATATGTTAAGTGTTCAAATAATCGATGATATACATATTATAAGCACACTATTAAGCGCTCAACTGCACCTATTATAATTAATTGTCTGTATTGTAGTCTGGTACCAATTAACCTTTCTGAACTGCCTCTCTAGACAAACTCAACTCTATGACAATTACTTTATCTGTGGAAACTTTTGTCATTTGCTATGTCATTACATACATATAATCACGCCTCTTTCCCGTAGGGGTAGGCAGAGACCACTTCTTTCCACTTGCTACGATCCTTACATACTTCTTTCGCTTCGTCAACTTTCATTATTCTCTTCATACATGCTCTTCGGTTTAGGGTACTCTTGACCTGACCTTTTTTCAAGACGTCCCTAATTTGGTCTATAAACGTCCGTCTAGGTCTACCCCTTCCAACACTTTCATTCACACTCGCCTTATACACTTTTTTTGTCAATCGTTCTTCATTCATTCTCTCGACATGGCCAAACCATCTCAGCATACCTTTCTCAATTTTGGTCACTACATTTTCTTTCAGACCACAACGTTTCCTTATCTCACTTGCTATGTCATTGCCCTACTTTACATGGATATCGGAGAATTCGGAGAGCAGAAATTATATATAGAGGGGCTGAAGTCCAGCGATTAACAAATCGCGCGAAGGTGCTATCACACCACTATCTTTACGGTTATGGTATGTGAAAACCCGCATACAAACCACTGCCCATCCCTTCGCAGATTCTTACGAGGCGCGAATATATAAAGATATTCATAAATGTCACTCTTTATTTGTATTATGTAGAGCTATATCGAGACACTTGCTATAAGTCGGTACGTACAGCAAATTTTTGCGCGTAAAATAAGGTAAAAAAATCTACTTAGAATGTTTTTTTTTTTATTGTAGCCTATAATTACATATTTGAGCAAAAGCCCTATTTTCTAAGTTACCTGTCTATGGCTGTTTACACATTGAACATAATTCATACCTCCATTTGATTGGAATAACATATTTCAAAAATCTATTTTCGTACGTTACGTGTTGTTATTTGATCTGTATCAAATAATTACAGCTAATATTATGCGAATGAAGTATTACTAGAGTAATAACATTTACGTAATGCTGATTTCCAATTAACGACATTTATGCGGGTTGGTTACACGTTCTCCGTTCTCGCAACCGCGAATCCATGCAAATGCTGTTGCCATTTTTGTATCGGGCTTAATACATTTTAGAATCGGGATTGATTGACTCTCATACATGTATAAATGTGTGAGTGTAATGGTACTTCCATGGGTAAGAATTATTTCACCAGTTGCTAAGCGCCAACTCCAAATGGTCAAATATTAAGAAAGTTCACGCTCACACGAAGGAAATACGTTTGTTTGCTTAAGAAAAATTTTGAATTGACATTTCATTCGCGAGCAAAACCTTTTTTCTACAAACTTTCTACAAATCAGGATCTGTTCACCATTCAAACTTCGTGCACCCACATAGCATCCCCATTTCATTCACCAGAGCTCCAATACTCCACAAGTACCAGGCGCGCATAACCAAGCTGCAGGTAGACGCATTCCAACGACTCCCCTTCCAGACCAATGCGCCGCACTGGGCAATGAACCTCCCACTAGACAAAGACGGAAACGGGACGCCTATCGCTGTTTCGCTCTTACTTATGGACAATAAACTTGATCTTTATTCACTTAAATATAAAGTCTATAATACTCATGCACTAGGAACAGGATGCAGGTAAAAAAGACATAAGAAAAGCAACAGCTGATTTCCTGCCATTTGTTTATAGAATCCTAACAGTTTCGATATTTTAGAATATTTTGCACCTTATGCGTAGTAGGATTGTGGTATAATATCGTCTATACGTTTAATTTTGGTTTTGTTAAAAATGGGATAGGAGCGTGAGAATTTCGGGAATAAACTTCTTCGGTGTTACTAGGAACCCATCTCGTATAAGGATATCTCTTTCCCACGCTGCTCTCGCTTGAGTTCGCATTTGTGTTCAGAATTTTATAGTCTCTCGGACAACAAGGCTGTTGGTAACATTCAAGTTCTGAGTAATGGGAATAAAAAAACTTTTGGTACTAAAAATAGACCAGGCGCACAACAAAGAATCATTACGCACGCCGTTTAGTTTGACACAGTAGGAGTAGCATGATAGCAGTAGCTTTCAATTATACTTCATGAAGAATCTCTAATAAATATTTTTTATGTATACTAAATCTTATTCAAAACGTTCATCATAAAAAAATTCCAGCTACTGATCGTAGAGCTATGGGCGAATTATAATCATGACCTTTCAGGCAATTACACAAAAATTAAAAAAAAGGACCGAAGATTGAATAGCAATATAAGCGGACGATCGGTTGCTACAAATAAAATCGAACATTATTGGGTATTGGAAATAATGGACAACCATTTGGAAAGTACCAGGCTACCATAACCTTTTGGAAGTTCTATCGAACCGATCAATACCAACCGATACCTATGCATCTACCGATTCACGCACACTGTTGTGTGTATTCCCTGTTCTGACGCACACAGAGATTTTCCTACAGAGTCAGGAGGGGAATGAATTCTGTGCATTCAAGGTTAGTAACCTGTTAGAACCGCAGCGTTTATGAACTCCTTGTGAAACTGGAGCACGTATTTTGGAATATCAATGGAAAAAAACGTACTTTTACAACAATGGAAATGTTTGATGTTGGGAATAGGAGGACCTTTGAAGTCACAGCGGGTGATGTGAGTCACAATGGTGGGATGGGAAGTTAGGTTTTTTCGCAAACAAGAGGTTAATAGACATTTAAATTCAGCCATGTGTTTGAAATATAGTGAAACTTATTTATATCATTGTTTTTACGTATTTCTTTACTAGCTGCGCCCCGCAGTTTTTCATCTACGTAATATGATGGCGATGATATATAATAATATAGCCATACTGAATAAATAGGCAACAATTAACGATATTTACAAAATATTTGTCCCAAATCGGTATCCCGAGGCAACGTGCCAAGAAGACTGGCAGCATTGCCACGCTGGATAGCAATGCTGATTCTCTGAGCGAGATATGTTCCAGCCCGCCTGTCATGAGAGGACTCGACATTCACTGTTTATAGATAGATAGGTACTTGATACGAGTGCGAGTTCGGACGGTTGCAATTAATAAAAAAAGCGTAAGAGCGAAGGCACCTTTAAGAATCTATATCTGAAAGTGATCGCAAATAATCCGTCGTATAGAACGACTTGAGACTTAACTTAAGACTAAGTTTATTGCATTTAGATGGACAGATGCGGAGGGTTGGGACTTTGTTTTATAGTATTAAATTGGTATGTTAAGATTTAATTGTACGATATTGCTTATCTGTCATAAAAAGAAAAATAGAGATATAATTATTTTAACTTTTCATACATTTAAATTTTCTTTAGGTATTTATCAACTTTCTTGGGAAGTACCTGGATTAGCTACCGTCTATGAACGGGCATGTAATGAAAACAAATTTTTAAAACGAATATTCTACAGTATATATATAAAAGGTCAGGTCAAGAGTACCCTAAACCGAAGAGCATGTATGAAGAGAATAATGAAAGTGGAAGAAGCGAAAGAAGTATGCAAGGATCGTAGCAAGTGGAAAGAAGTGGTCTCTGCCTACCCCCCTACGGGAAAGAGGCGTGATTATAATATGTATGTATGTATCGATAAATAATGTGTAACTGGCTGGTGGCAACATTAAAATTTTAATTTGCGTCGTCTAATATGTACTTGTAAAAACAAAATAGTAGCCTTCTTTCAAGGCGATGGATAGTCTCACCCACGTTAGCCCAAGCTCTGTAGGTTTTAGGGCAATTATGTAAGTATTGAATTGCCGCAAACGAAATAGATTAACATAGTAATTTGGGTTACCGTAACAGGACTAATAGCCGCCTTATCGAAGTATCCACGCCCGAGTGGCACCATAAGCGTTATTGCATACTAAATCGATTAGGCGCTTTGAGGGCGTTCCGGCAAATTTGTTTCGTTGAGAATACCGTAGCACTGGTTCATAATACATCAGATCAACGTTATATACGAACGACAGTGTTGAGGGCGGTGTCAAACGTTAATACATAGACGGGTTAGGCAGAGGTAGTAGAGCTCCAGTACTCTCTAAACTTACCTCGGTTGTTACATCTACATTCTACATCTCTTTCGAATTTCATCAATTCGACGCTCCCATCCTTGAGTGTTCGATCGATTTGATCTAGGTAGTTAAAACGTGGTCGTCCTCTGCCTCTTCTTCCGTACACTTTTGCATTATTTATGTTTCGTCAATAATACTTCACTCATCCTTTCTATATTCAAGCTAAAGTAATGTGACTGTCTTCTTGTTTGCTATTACATCCTCGTTCAGTTTTTCACTAGTATCCTTGCGAATGTTTACACATCTAACGTAATGCCATTTCATCGCCCAACATTTAACGTCTAAGTTATTCGAATTGAAAAATGTTATGTTAAACATATGCAGTATGAAAATAACACTGATAATGTGATCAGACAAGCGTTTATATCCGCTAGCGGTGGGTGGATCCATAAACGGGTCATTTACGTCAATTTTGTGACGTATATTTACGCTAGCATTGGCCGAAACAAGGCATATTATGTCAAAAGGCGTTTTGCTTTTTTGTAGAGCAAAGCATCTGTAGCGTTCGTGAAACAAGCATTACAAGAATATAGAATATAAATAATAATAATAATATATCCTCACGCCTTCCCACAAGGGTCCCCGAAGGGGTAGGCAGAGGTGTATAGGTAATACCCACACAACCACTTTCCGCCCGAGGTATATTAGGTGCCAACGTGACAGACGGCGAGTCCATCGCCGTTACTCAAGCACGACTATACATACGCTTTTGAATTTCTTCTCAGACGTATGCAGGTTTCCTCTCGATGTTTTCCTTCACCGTAAAGCTCGTGGTGTGACTAATCACTGTAAGTTCCGAAAAACTCATTGGTACAGTCGAGATTCGATCTTGCGACCTTTGCGTCGCAGGCAACTGCTCGAACCACTCGGCCACCACGGCTCTCTATATAATATAGAATATCTATAGGAAAAATTGTTCGTGTTCAAACTACATTTACTAGGTATTCGTTGAGTACTTCCCCCATCCCAGCTACCTAGCTCGTGAATTAGCCACGTCCTAGACCGGGACCGAACCTCACGGGTTCATAAATTCCGCATAGCAGAGTATGTTTAGCTCATACGTGCCTGGCTGGCGGCCTTTCGGTCTTGCCATTGCTTGTTAAATTATAAAACACAATCGCATAGCGAACCTATGAAAGCGAGGTCGCCAAGATAGTGCTTCTTTTTCGACGTTTTATAAGTGCCCACCTGGGCCTATGTGAAATAAAAAGATTTTGATTTTGATTTTATAGAACCTACATCACAGCACTATTTCCTCTGCACTTTTCTTATTAAAGAGATAAATCTAGTTGTTAATGTACTCAACAAAATGAACCGAGCAACAAATATATACTTACGGTACCACCTTGTGTGTTTGTGACGACCTTGTTTTACTAATTGAGCTTAACAAAAATTGTCGCAATATGAACTTTGAATTGAAAAGTTAATTGAGAGCTAAAGGAACACATTGGCTTCATGACACCGACTCATGGCGGCTAATTACTTTTGTCTCAATTATTTATTTTTATTACAGCCAATAATATGAACTTACATTTGTTATGTATGTACTAGTGTTGGCGAAAGAGCCTGAGAACAATAATCAAAAAGAGAGTTCAAACAAAAAGGCTTGTCAAATTATATATAGCCGTGGTGGCCGAGTGGTTCGAGCAGATGCCTGCGACGCAAAGGTCGCAAGTTCGAATCCCGACTGTACCAATGAGTTTTTCTGAACTTAAGTACAGTGATTAGTCACACCATGAGCTTTACGGTGAAGGAAAACATCGAGAGGAAACCTGCATACGTCTGAGAAGAAATTCAAATGGCGTATGTATAGTCGTGCTTGAGTAACGGCGATGGACTCGCCATCTGTCACGTTGGCACCTAATCTACCTCTGGCGGAAAGTGGGTGTGTGGGTATTACCTATACACCTCTGCCTACCCCTTCGGGGACCCTTGTGGGAAGGCGTGAGGATATATTATATTTTTATAAATTATATTTACACCTTCCCCACAAGTAGGTAGAGAACGGGTTAAGCAGAGAACAACACCCTCTTTTCACCAGACATATATTTATGATAGTGGTGAGCCTATCGCATTTTCTCAAGCACAATTACACTAACGTCTTTCAAACGGAAACCGGGTTTCAGAAGAAATTCAACTTCTGTAAGTCGGTTTCCTTAACCGCAAACAGTGGGTGTGAGTTTCCACTTAATTCTTAAGTTTCTAAACTTATTGGTGCATTCGAAGTTCGAACCTGCAACCTTTGCGTTGCTGGTGAATACTCGAACCAATAACAGTATGACAATGAGAATGAAAAGATAACAGCATCTCATTGATAGACCATTGATTAAAGAACGACAGATCGGTCGCTTTATCTCCTCAGTAAAACAACAGTTGGCTAATGTCGAGTATATATTTCGTGATTGTTAAATGTTGCATATATATAGGAAAAGTGACAACAATATAAAATAATAAGTACATTACATTCGATCCATGCTTGCATCGTCGGGGAATCACCCTGAAACAAAACGGGAGATTGAGTGGAAGGAAGGGGAGATAAGGACGAGGCAGAATACACATGACAAAACACAAAAGTTTCGTCGTAATCACAGGGACTTGTGCCCAGGGGTCTGAGGATTAAATAAAAAAAAAACATTTATTTAATAGACTTAAATTAACTAAGTAATTAATTCCTTCAAGAGGAGCTAAGTGTTCCAAACTCGGGTCGGGTTATCGTCAAAGAACTTTACCGTTTGCCCCAAATAAGGTTTAAAGGTGTCGCACTGGAGATCATCTCAAAGATTCAATTTAATACCATTTAATACTGTCTTTAATAAATATATTGTATGTGTTGTAAGTCTTATCTTCGTGTAGAAGTCAGTGTGTAACTTTCCTTCCCACACAGAGTATCTAGTCAACTATTTTATATATTGGGTTTTGTATTAATCCGTTCATTAAGGAAGGCTACTACCGACTACTACCTACTACTACTACTAAACTAATAATAAACATATAAGAGTACTCGAAACCGACGAGCATGTATGAAGAGACTGATGAATGTGGACGAAGCGAAAGAGGTATGTAAGTCTAGAGAGAACTGGCGCTCTATACTCTCTGCCTACCCCGTTAGTGACTTGGCGTGATGATATGTATGTATGTATGTACGCGGGCAAATCCGCGGGGCACGCACAACTAAGTAAATAATAAAGCTATGATGGCAGAGTGACGTGTGGGGAAATCTGCTTTGAACATAAATATCATAGACGTAATGTAGAAACATACACCCCTGCCATAGAGAGCATGACAAACTCGCCTTCTATCATAATGGCATCTAAAACTATGCCGCGAAAGATCGTGTTTTTCCATCTCCCATCTGGCGAGAAAAATACTTTTCCAAGATTACCACCCTTAACCTACATAAGTACTAGAAAAAGCATATACG